>JAXIVD010005249.1:22500-30340 GCA_036785275.1 Cancer borealis | reverse complement strand
GTGAGCCGTCCCGCTCTCCCGCGCTGCCAACGTGGAGATGGCAAGGAGTGACGAGAGAGAGTGTATAGTGAGCCGTCCCGCTCTCCCGCGCTGCCAACGTGGAGACGGCAAGGAGTGACGAGAGAGAGTGTATAGTGAGCCGTCCCGCTCTCCCGCGCTGCCAACGTGGAGACGGCAAGGAGTGACGAGAGAGAGTGTATAGCGAGCCGTCCCGCTCTCCCGCGCTGCCAACGTGGAGACAGCAAGGAGTGACGAGAGAGAGGGTATAGCGAGCCGTCCCGCTCTCCCGCGCTGCCAACGTGGAGATGGCAAGGAGTGACGAGAGAGAGTGTATAGTGAGCCGTCCCGCTCTCCCGCGCTGCCAACGTGGAGATGGCAAGGAGTGACGAGAGAGAGTGTATAGTGAGCCGCCCCGCTCTCCCGCGCTGCCAACGTGGAGACAGCAAGGAGTGACGAGAGAGAGGGTATAGCGAGCCGTCCCGCTCTCCCGCGCTGCCAACGTGGAGATGGCAAGGAGTGACGAGAGAGAGTGTATAGCGAGCCGTCCCGCTCTCCCGCGCTGCCAACGTGGGGACAGCAAGGAGTGACGAGAGGGAATATATAGCGAGCCGCCCCGCTCTCCCGCGCTGGCCAACGTGGAGACAGCAAGGAGTGACGAGAGAGAGTGGAGAAAATGTTTCTCCCGGGCTAGGAAGACGGGACATGCTCGGTAGGCGATGGGTGAGCGCGGGATGGAGTTGCCAGTGAGGAGAATCGGTCTCCCGCGCTACCAGCGCGGGGAGTTGCCGGCGGAGCGGGGCTGGTTTTGGACACGAGAACGGGCCGAGCGGGGCCCAAAGTGGCTTAAAATTTCCAATGTGGAGCGCGGGGCCAACTCGCCCCGCTCTCTTTCATGCTGCACCAAGCTTGGGCGCGGTAAAGGTAGCCGCTACCCCCAGGGAAGACTAACACGAGTTCGACCTGAAAAATATAGTAGGGAGGCGAGGTTGCTGGATCAACCTCAGTGCCGTCCCTCACGCTGAATGCTGCATACGTGCGTCAGACATCAGTCCTAACCACTTGGTTCTCTCTACCTATTACTAAGAAGGTACCGAGGCTATATACTAAGGGTGGCGGTTAGTGATTGAGATGCACTGGTGACGACCATTGGCACATCGAGCGTGTTAACGTGGTGGCGTAAAACACTGCTAGAGAGAGCAAAGGCCACGCACAACTTATATATATTTCTATATATATACGTATACATATGAACCACCCACATATTCTGCGTGCAGACTTTTACGACTGTCTCATGCAACACCCCCTCTCCTTTTGGAAGAGAAGCTCCACGGCATTAGCTGTGGCTCCTCGTGGCGGCGCACATGATGATATGGTGTTAGCTAAAGCGGGGAGCCTTCAATGCAGCGACCCCTCTTACTTTGTGATGGTTACTCCACTACCCGTGCGATAACTCATCCCGTAGGTTAAAGAATCATCACTTTAACCTCTCTACACTGACGCAGCTTCTAACGAACGGTCAGTTGGAACGAAGCACACTTTTGTTTCTTTTCGTGAGCAAAGACGGGTTATAAACGTTTCCCAGCAGCTTACAACTACTACCACAAACTTGGATGGTGTAACGTACGTTATTTCCATTCCCCCCTTAGAGAGAAGGGACGCTTGAATGGTGTAACGTACGTTATTTCCATATCACCCTTAGAGAGAAGGGACGCTAGAATGGTGTAACGTACGTTATTTCCATTCCCCCCTTAGAGAGAAGGGACACACTTGAATGGTGTAACGAAGGTTATTTCCATTTCCCCCTTAAAGAGAAGGGACGCGGCGTCGCGGGCCAATGCTGCCAATGGACGCTTAGCGCTATTACTAAACATTACAATCAAAAAGTTTTGATGTAACATAGCTACCTGGTTGATCCTGCCAGTAGTCATATGCTTGTCTCAAAGATTAAGCCATGCATGTCTAAGTACAAGCCGATTTAAGGCGAAACCGCGAATGGCTCATTAAATCAGCTATGATTCATTGGATCTGTACCCACACTTACTTGGATAACTGTGGTAATTCTAGAGCTAATACATGCACCACGTCTCTGACCGCAAGGGAAGAGCGCTTTTATTAGTTCAAAACCGGTCGGACTTCGGTCCGTCACCCCACCGTGTTGAATCTGAATAACTTGTCGCTGAGCGCACGGTCTCCGCACCGGCGCCGCCTCTTTCAAGTGTCTGCCTTATCAGCTTTCGATTGTAGGTTATACGCCTACAATGGCTATAACGGGTAACGGGGAATCAGGGTTCGATTCCGGAGAGGGAGCCTGAGAAACGGCTACCACATCTAAGGAAGGCAGCAGGCACGCAAATTACCCACTCCCGGCACGGGGAGGTAGTGACGAAAAATAACGATGCGAGACTCATCCGAGGCCTCGCAATCGGAATGAGTACACTTTAAATCCTTTAACGAGGATCTATTGGAGGGCAAGTCTGGTGCCAGCAGCCGCGGTAATTCCAGCTCCAATAGCGTATATTAAAGTTGTTGCGGTTAAAAAGCTCGTAGTTGGATTTCAGTTCTGGACTGACGGTTCACCGCCCGGTGCATACTGTCACGCTCCGAACAGCCACAACAGCCCGCTGGCTCGCACGGGGTGCTCTTCATCGAGTGTCCCGCGTGGCCGGCAGAGTTTACTTTGAAAAAATTAGAGTGCTCAAAGCAGGCTACACTGACGGCCTGAATGCCTATGCATGGAATAATGGAATAGGACCTCGGTTCTATTTTGTCGGTTTTCTGAACCCGAGGTAATGACTAATAGGAACAGGCGGGGGCATTCGTATTGCGACGCTAGAGGTGAAATTCTTGGACCGTCGCAAGACGAACTACTGCGAAAGCATTTGCCAAGGATGTTTTCATTAATCAAGAACGAAAGTTAGAGGTTCGAAGGCGATCAGATACCGCCCTAGTTCTAACCATAAACGATGCTGACCAGCGATCCGCCGGCGTTATTCCCATGACCCGGCGGGCAGCTTCCGGGAAACCAAAGTCTTTGGGTTCCGGGGGAAGTATGGTTGCAAAGCTGAAACTTAAAGGAATTGACGGAAGGGCACCACCAGGAGTGGAGCCTGCGGCTTAATTTGACTCAACACGGGGAACCTCACCAGGCCCAGACACCGGAAGGATTGACAGATTGAGAGCTCTTTCTCGATTCGGTGGGTGGTGGTGCATGGCCGTTCTTAGTTGGTGGAGCGATTTGTCTGGTTAATTCCGATAACGAACGAGACTCTGGCCTACTAACTAGTCGACGGATCTCCAGCAATTGGTGTCCAGTTCGCAGCTTCTTCTTAGAGGGATAAGCGGCAATTCTAGCCGCACGAGATTGAGCAATAACAGGTCTGTGATGCCCTTAGATGTTCTGGGCCGCACGCGCGCTACACTGAAGGGATCAACGTGTCCTCCCCCTCCGAGAGGAGCGGGTAACCCGTTGAAATCCTTTCATGATAGGGATTGGGGTTTGCAATTGTCTCCCATGAACGAGGAATTCCCAGTAAGCGCAAGTCATGAGCTTGCGTTGATTACGTCCCTGCCCTTTGTACACACCGCCCGTCGCTACTACCGATTGAATGATTTAGTGAGGCCTTCGGACTGGCGCTCTTGGATGCCGGGCCCTCGGTTCGCCGTTGGGTCTCTCGGCGCCTCGAGCTGACGGAAAGATGTCCAAACTTGATCATTTAGAGGAAGTAAAAGTCGTAACAAGGTTTCCGTAGGTGAACCTGCGGAAGGATCATTAACGTGTTTGCTTGCAGCAACAAAAACCAAAAAATTCGGGTGGCCGGGTACCGACCAAAAAAAAAAAAATTGACCGATGCATCAATTTTTGGCGGCCCGGCCTGAGAACAGGCAAACAGTGCCGCAGCTCAACCCACACTCTTCTCTTCTGTCCATTGTGGACAGAGGTAGACCATTACTCACACCACCGGTACTCCAACCAACCGACGTACGCTAGGTTGGCCGACTTTTATCGGGCAAAGTTTCCGAATGATAGCGGTCACTTAACGTCGTCGGGAGGTGTCACCGGCTGGTAACGAGGTACTTCTCACAAACCTGTGACTATCTATTTAAACCCAGTATACTACGTCTTCCCACTATCGTCTCCCGAGGCAGAGATGGCGGAAGTCTTGAAAGTCGGCAATTGAGACTGACGTAATGACAAAAATCACAACTCTTAACGGTGGATCACTCGGCTCGTGGGTCGATGAAGACCGCAGCAAGCTGCGTGTCGGTATGTGAATCGCAAGAATACCAGATACATCGACAAGTCGAACGCACATTGCGGCGGCGGCACTCTCATGTGCTGCCGTCACTCCTACACGAGGGTCGGATATCAAATCCAATACATCGGCTTTGTTACCACCGGCAGAGTAGTAGTAGTAGTAGTAGTAGTAGCAGCTTTGTCTCTACTCTCTCTCTCTCTCTCTACTGCGTGCGTGGCATTGACCGCCTTGGGGAGGTTCGCCTCTTTGACGAGAGTCAAATTGGCGTTCCCTAAAGATGTGCTGCCAAGCCAAAGTCATATATCTGTGGACTTGGTGGCAAGGACCATGTACAGACATACAACGCTTACGCGCTGTTTTGTTTGTCGCCGTCCATGCCTGTTGCCTCGTTTCCCTCCAAGGAAGGACAGAGGCTCTGTTGCATGCTAAAGTCGCGTATGGGCGTCTTGAAGGCGACCGGGTCGGTTTATACTACTTACACCTCGGTTCGTTAGCTGCAGCACCCATCCTTATCAAACCTTAATGGGAACGGGCGCACACAAACCAAAACTGGAAGCCAGTGACTACTTTATAGTAGTCGCTACTGCTCCAATGTCGACCTCGTGTTAGGGTAGAGTACCCGCCAAATTTAAGCATATTAATAAGCGGAGGAAAAGAAACCAACAGGGATTCCCTTAGTAAGGGCGACTGAACTGGGAAAAGCCCAGCGCATAACCTGGCGTCGTGACCCGGCGCCAGGGGTGTTGCGTTTCGGAGGGTCCGGCACGCAGTCTCTCACCGCCTAAGTTATGCTTGAAAGCGGCCACTACCCATGGAGGGTGACAGGCCCGTGTGGCGGCGCCCGCGAGGGTACACGAGAGATTGTCGGAAAGGGCCTCTCCGTAGAGTCGGGTTGCTTGAAAATGCAGCCCTAAGCAGGTGGTAAACTCCATCTAAGGCTAAATATGACCACGAGACCGATAGCGAACAAGTACCGTGAGGGAAAGTTGAAAAGAACTTTGAAGAGAGAGTTCAAGAGTACGTGAAACCGTTAAGAGCCAAACGGGTGGGACCTCGAAGGTCGAACCGAGGGGATTCAGCTCGTCGGCCAAAGCCGGCTGGACGTTGGGATTCGCTTATGCGACCCAGGAACTCTTGGGCGTGCCCACGTTCAAGCCGGCGCCGGCGGGCGTATTTCCCCTCGTGATGTAGGTCGCCGCGACCCGTTGCTGGGGACGTCTAAGGCCCGGGCGGACTGGTACCCCAACGTCGTGCACTTTTAGTGCCGGCGAAGGGGGAAACCTCCGGTGTCCTGGCTGCCCTGCGACGGTCGTGTAGCAGAGGGGCGCATCCACGCCAATACTTCCTCTCGCGGCGTGCAAAAGGTCGGTGACCCACCCGACCCGTCTTGAAACACGGACCAAGGAGTCTAACATGTGTGCGAGTCATTGGGCGCACTAAACCCAAAGGCGCAATGAAAGTGAAAGGGGGGTGTCCCGGCTTCGGTCGGTGGCGCCCTCCGGGGCCGATCCCTGACCGGCCGATGCCGCCGGGTCTCCCATACCAAAGCGAGGTCATTCCAAAAGAGGTGCGCGGGGTGAGTCCCTCTCCCCTGTTGTCTACCTCTGGCTTCGTGGGTTGCCCGGCGCGCTCGGTGGTCCGAGCATGCTCGCCTGTACGCAGGGGGGCGCAGGCCCGGGACTTGCCATACGACGCCGTCGCGCGAATCTGTTGTTGGCCTCATCGGCTCTGCTTGGGCTCTCGGTTGGTGTGCCGCGTGTCTTTGGGCGGGCTTTGGGCGGGGGCTTCACGGCTTCTTCCTGGGTTCGTCCGGCGCGGTTACGCCTTCTGATCCTGCTCTGTCCGGAGTGGCCTAGCGCGTGTGCTGTCGGCAAGTACCATGAGCAGACATGTTGGGACCCGAAAGATGGTGAACTATGCCTGGCCAGGATGAAGCCAGAGGAAACTCTGGTGGAGGTCCGTAGCAATTCTGACGTGCAAATCGATTGTCAGAGCTGGGTATAGGGGCGAAAGACTAATCGAACCATCTAGTAGCTGGTTCCCTCCGAAGTTTCCCTCAGGATAGCTGGTACTCGCGGAAACAAAGGAGTTTCATCCGGTAAAGCGAATGATTAGAGGTCTTGGGGACGAAACGTCCTCAACCTATTCTCAAACTTTAAATGGGTGAGATGCCGAGCTTGCTTGAATGCTGAAGCTTCGGCGACTAATCCGAGTATCTAGTGGGCCATTTTTGGTAAGCAGAACTGGCGCTGTGGGATGAACCAAACGTCGAGTTAAGGGGCCTAAACGAATGCTCATCTAGACCCCATCGAAAGGCGTTGGTTGCTATAGACAGCAGGACGGTGGCCATGGAAGTTGGAATCCGCTAAGGAGTGTGTAACAACTCACCTGCCGAAGCAACTAGCCCTTAAAATGGTATGGCGCTCAAGCATTCTCCCGATACTCGACCGCCGGTGGCACTAAAGGCCAAGCTTCCCTCTTAGCGGGGGGAGGCCCAGGTCTCCAAGCCCCGGCGAGTAGGAGGGTCGCAGGGGTGAGCGCTGAAGGGATCCGGCGTGAGCCGGCCTGGAGCCGCCCCTGGTGCAGATCTTGGTGGTAGTAGCAAATAGTCGAGAGAGACTTCCCTTGAAGGCCGATGTGGAGAAGGGTTCCATGTGAACATCAGTTGGACATGGGTTAGTCGCTCCTAAGCCCAAGGCTAAAGCCTTATCCCACGCTAGAGGCAACGGCCAAGCGAGTCGCGGAGAGTTGAATGGAGGGAGAGAGGCTGCTGCTATGCTATGCTAGTAGTAGTCTTCTCGATCTCGTTCGCTCTCTGCAAACAACAACAAAATGAGAGATTTTTCTCAGTTGCCAGTTGGGAGTTAGTGGCGAAAGGGAATACGGTACTTATTCCGTAACCAGGCCTGGATGCCAACCGGGGCCCAGTTCCTTCTCGGGCTGGCCCTTGGTGCAGGAACCCGGTAACGGGAACCAACTCGCGTCCATCGGCGGTGGTCCGGGGAAGAGTTTTCTTTTCTGTTTAAGGCGCCGTGACCCTAGAAGCCACTCGCAGAGCGAAAGGGTGTTGGTAACACGGTCTGCCGTAGAGCGCCGCGGTTCTTGCGGCGTCCCGCGTACCACTGCCGGTCCGTGAAACATGCGAGGCAGGTAACTGCATGGGGCGAAGCGTGGGAGTCTGCTGCTGTGGCGTCGCCCGTTTCGGCGGTGCGGTGCTCGCACGCACGCGGCTCCCGCGAAACACCCCAGTTTCGGGCCTGCGCGTACCCATATCCGCAGCCGGTCTCCAAGGTAAGAAGCCTCTGGTCGATAGACTAATGTAGGTAAGGGAAGTCGGCAAATTAGATCCGTAACTTCGGGATAAGGATTGGCTCTGAGGATCGGGCCAGTCGGGCCTGTGCGGGAAGCGGGCCTGGGTTCGGGCGCTGGACTGGGCTCAGAGGTTATGAGGTGTGCGGTGATGGGTGTCGCCGTCTACCCTCTGGCTCCTCGCACGTTGGTGTCCGCCCACAAACCGTAGTGCCTCCCCACCCCGGTGGCGGTGACCCATTCCAAATGCGGCCTCGCGTCGTACTACCTTTTTC
>JAXIVD010005249.1:10000-20000 GCA_036785275.1 Cancer borealis | reverse complement strand
ATACTTTACAACTATAGACGATTGCACCAGACCAAGCGCCGGGGGTAGCTATGACTCTACAAGCGCGGGTAATCGGCGGGGGTAGCTATTAGTCACTTAAATAGCAAACATCATACCGTATATAAATCTTGAGGACATACTTGGATCCATTCTCTCAAGGTAGCAGCGAAAACGAAGACTACAATTTCCCACTTATAGCATTAGGTTCAATTCTCGTTTCCACAAGACAGACATGTTTCTATTTTGGACTTGTAAATTTTCTGTTAAATTTTTTGACTTGCTAACATTATTTCTGATATACTTTACAACTATAGACGATTGCACCAGACCAAGCGCCGGTAAACGGCGGGGGTAGCTATGACTCTACAAGCGCGGGTAATCGGCGGGGGTAGCTATTAGTCACTTAAATAGCAAACATCATACCGTATATAAATCTTGAGGACATACTTGGATCCATTCTCTCAAAGTAGCAGCGAAAACGAAGACTACAATTTCCCACTTATAGCATTAGGTTCAATTCTCGTTTCCACATTAAAAGCGTAATGAATATGATATTGGTGTTCAGTACGTAATATCCTTGTAAAATATATTTGGATTAACTTAGTTTCAGAGGTGACACCAAAAACCAAGATTTATTTATTTATATCTTTCCACACTCAAATCAACAGAACAGCAGCAGTACTCTCGCTACGAACCGCTTGCACTTCTGCCTCCCTAACAAGGCTAAAAAGATTTTGTCACGCATCCCGATGGCGAAATCCTCCCGGCAAACCCATATTTACATTACTACACACCCTTATCTATAGAACAGCATCCTCACTGTCATTCGCTAAGACTGCACCGTAAAAAGAATATAGAGGTTTCGTCACGCAACGTAACATCCGAAAGTAACCTCAAGACGGTCTTGTGTGCAGTTGTACACAAAAGTAACTGTCGAACTTGAACGTATCATCGAAAAATAACACGTCAGAGTCTTGTGCAGTTGCACTCAAAAACAAGTGTCGAACTTAAACGTATCATCGAAAAGTATCACAAAAGTAACCTCAAGTCGCAAAACTAACACGTCAGACAGTCTTGAGACTATAGAAATCCTCCACGTATACTGACGGTAAATCATTACAAGGCCTTTCTACTGGTATTAAAAGAAAATCTTCTTGGGCTTTACTTCTCGAGATATTTAAATTTGAAGAAAAAAAATATAATTACATTTCACCATATATATTTTACGCCACTAAACACATCCCACCCGCTAAGGGAATACATTACTTTTCTTCTACAAGTACGCAATAAAAAATTTCCAAACTAAGGCTCATTAAGAAAATCTGTTTGTAGCATTTACAAGCTCGCAGCCTACTCTATTTGCACTAAGAATATCAACGTTCTATCTTAAATACTAACACAAATACATGGTAGCATTAATAATTTTCACTCGTGGGCTCCAGCACATAGTTGCTTGTTTTAGGTAGTTTCACCTGGCCCGGTGAGATAGTCTAGGTTCATTACGGATATGTGGTGAGACAGGCTAGGAAAGTGTCTGTCTCTTTCTCTCTCTGTGTCTGTCTCTTTCTCTCTCTGTGTCTGTCTCTGTCTCTTTCTCTGTGTCTGTCTCTGTCTCTTTCTCTGTCTCTTTCTCTCTCTCTCTCTGTCTCTTTCTCTTTCTCTCTCTGTCTCTTTCTCTCTCTCTCTGTCTCTTTCTCTGTCTCTTTCTCTCCCTGTCTCTGTCTCTTTCTTTCTCTGTCTCTTTCTCTCTCTGTGTCTGTCTCTGTCTCTTTCTCTCTCTGTGTCTATCTCTGTCTCTTTCTTTCTCTTTCTCTCTCTGTGTCTGTCTCTGTCTCTTTCTCTCTCTCTCTGTGTCTATCTCTGTCTCTTTCTCTCTCTCTTTCTCTCCCTGTCTCTGTCTCTTTCTCTCTCTCTTTCTCTGTCTCTTTCTCTCTCTGTGTCTGTCTCTTTCTCTCTCTGTGTCTATCTCTGTCTCTTTCTCTCCCTGTCTCTTTCTCTCCCTGTCTCTTTCTCTCTCTGTGTCTATCTCTGTCTCTTTCTCTCCCTGTCTCTTTCTCTCTCTGTCTCTTTCTCTCCCTGTCTCTTTCTCTCTCTGTGTCTATCTCTGTCTCTTTCTCTCCCTGTCTCTTTCTCTCTCTGTGTCTATCTCTGTCTCTTTCTCTCCCTGTCTCTCTCTTTCTCTGTCTCTTTCTCTCTCTGTGTCTGTCTCTTTCTCTCTCTGTGTCTATCTCTGTCTCTCTCTGTGTCTATCTCTGTCTCTTTCTCTCCCTGTCTCTTTCTCTCTCTGTGTCTATCTCTGTCTCTTTCTCTCTCTGTCTCTTTCTCTTTCTCTCTCTCTGTCTCTTTCTCTTTCTCTTTCTCTCTCTGTCTCTTTCTCTCTCTGTGTCTGTCTCTGTCTCTTTCTCTCTCTGTGTCTGTCTCTTTCTCTCTCTCTGTCTCTTTCTCTTTCTCTCTCTGTCTCTTTCTCTCTCTGTCTCTTTCTCTCTCTGTGTCTGTCTCTTTCTCTTTCTTTCTGTCTCTTTCTCTCACTGTGTCTGTCTCTTTCTCTGTCTCTTTCTTTCTCTGTCTCTTTCTCTCTCTGTCTCTTTCTCTCTCTGTGTCTGTCTCTTTCTCTTTCTTTCTGTCTCTTTCTCTCACTGTGTCTGTCTCTTTCTCTTTCTTTCTGTCTCTTTCTCTCACTGTGTCTGTCTCTTTCTCTGTCTCTGTCTCTTTCTCTCTCTGTCTCTTTCTCTCTCTGTGTCTGTTTCTTTCTCTTTCTTTCTGTCTCTTTCTCTCACTGTGTCTGTCTCTGTCTCTTTCTCTCTCTGTGTCTGTTTCTTTCTCTTTCTTTCTGTCTCTTTCTCTCACTGTGTCTGTCTCTGTCTCTGTCTCTTTCTCTCTCTGTGTTTGTCTCGCGTCGCGCCGCCTCCTCCAATTTTAGTACGGGAAGGACTTACTATCCGTTACAGTTGCTAGAGGTAGGTAACCTTGTTCACTCAGAGCTCTCCCGCAGTCTCAATGCAGCAGGCGGTGAAACATTGTCCCGCGCCGCCTCCTCCAAGTTTAGTACGGGAAGGACTTACTATCCGTTACAGTTGCTAGAGGTAGGTAACCTTGTTCACTCAGAGCTCTCCCGCAGTCTCAATGCAGCAGGCGGTGAAACATTGTCCCGCGCCGCCTCCTCCAAGTTTAGTACGGTAAGGACTTACTATCCGTTACAGTTGCTAGAGGTTAGGTAACCTTGTTCACTCAGAGCCTCTCCCGCAGTCTCAATGCAGCAGGCGGTGAAACATTGTCCCGCGCCGCCTCCTCCAAGTTTAGTACGGCAAGGACTTACTATCCGTTACAGTTGCTAGAGGTAAGTAACCTTGTTCACTCAGAGCCTCTCCCGCAGTCTCAATGCAGCAGGCGGTGAAACATTGTCCGGCGCCGCCTCCTCCAAGTTTAGTACGGCAAGGACTTACTATCCGTTACAGTTGCTAGAGGTAGGTAACCTTGTTCAATCAGAGCTCTCCCGCAGTCTCAATGCAGCAGGCGGTGAAACATTGTCCCGCGCCGCCTCCTCCAAGTTTAGTACGGCAAGGACTTACTATCCGTTACAGTTGCTAGAGGTTAGGTAACCTTGTTCACTCAGAGCCTCTCCCGCAGTCTCAATGCAGCAGGCGGTGAAACATTGTCCCGCGCCGCCTCCTTCCAAGTTTAGTACGGCAAGGACTTACTATCCGTTACAGTTGCTAGAGGTAGGTAACCTTGTTCACTCAGAGCTCTCCCGCAGTCTCAATGCAGCAGGCGGTGAAACATTGTCCGGCGCCGCCTCCTCCAAGTTTAGTACGGGAAGGACTTACTATCCGTTACAGTTGCTAGAGGTAGGTAACCTTGTTCACTCAGAGCTCTCCCGCAGTCTCAATGCAGCAGGCGGTGAAACATTGTCCCGCGCCGCCTCCTCCAAGTTTAGTACGGTAAGGACTTACTATCCGTTACAGTTGCTAGAGGTTAGGTAACCTTGTTCACTCAGAGCCTCTCCCGCAGTCTCAATGCAGCAGGCGGTGAAACATTGTCCCGCGCCGCCTCCTCCAAGTTTAGTACGGCAAGGACTTACTATCCGTTACAGTTGCTAGAGGTAGGTAACCTTGTTCACTCAGAGCTCTCCCGCAGTCTCAATGCAGCAGGCGGTGAAACATTGTCCCGCGCCGTCTCCTCCAAGTTTAGTACGGGAAGGACTTACTATCCGTTACAGTTGCTAGAGGTAGGTAACCTTGTTCACTCAGAGCCTCTCCCGCAGTTATAGTGCGAGATGGTATCTCCATACATTGCTTAACGGCTAGTTACCACCTTGACGGAAGAAAACTGCGGGAGAGGCGAGCCTTGTCGCTAAGAGACTCACAATCTGGCCGTGATTAGAAATGTTGTAGTCTTACCAAATATTACCAGACTACCAGATATCACTAAGAAAAACTGAGTATACCATCGTCTTCGTCATACAATGATGCACATGATGAAATAAAAAAAATAACATTAAAACGACATTTGCTACAAAATAATTGAAGGAAAAAAAAATAGCGCATAAAGAATTTTTTCAAATGTTCTCCTTCAACTCGCTGTTTCTCACATTTATTAAGCTCGTATTGTATTTTCAAATCCAGGTTCATAATCTGCACTCATTGACGATCAGTATGATGTACCATAACAACTGATATAAAATATTGTAGTTGGTTAAAAAGGCAGATAAAAAAATACTGTCAAATCTACAAGAAAACCGTCCAAGGCGGGTTTTCAAGGATTCGAATTTAACGACCATTTAAACCACTCATTATTTTTTCCACCACCATGTGTTACATACCGTAGCCATCAGCAAGCCTTCCACTACTCGAAGCAATAATTGGAAATTCAATGTAAGCTAATATAACCGAGTTACGAAGTGGTGAAGCACAACATGTCAAAACATTTCTTTATGCGCTATTTCATTCTACCTCGATTATATTCTAATAGATAAAGAAATAAAGCTGTCAATTGTAGCTCATCATATGCACCATTCTATCACCTACACGATGGTTGTTTTCATTTTTCTAACCGACGTCTGACACTTCCGTAATAACCGATAATATTGCAACATTGTTCAACTCCATCCTCACGTCGACCCCAACCCTCACTCTCCCGGTCTTACACACCGGGAACACCTCTCACACGCCTTAACTAACACAGCGCCTCACACACACACACACACACACACACACACACACACACACAAAAAGATATATATATTTAAATCAATTCAACAAATAGAACATAGAAATCGATTCAGTTACTACTACTAACCCTCCCGATATGTAAGAGCGGGAACACCTCTCACACGCCTTATTAACTAACTAACACACAGCAGCGTCACACACACAAATACATAGAGAAGACATTAAACAAAACACACAAATTCAATCACGCACTAGTAACAACACAACAACACGGTCTTTTTATAAGTCCAAATAGGAACATGTGTGGCTTGTGGACAAACAAAAACGCTAAACAGATGCATATCCGAAGGGTGGTTTTAAAAAAAGTACGGAATTCGATAAAGAATTCCATTTTTTTATCTCCACGGATACGCAAATGTGGCGGCAAACATTATACCTCTTGTATACAGCAGAAAAAAACAATTAACATACTGTAAAGCTTGATACTACTACGTTTACCTTGTACAAACAATGTCCCGGGCTCGCAACAGAGGAGGCAGTCGGGGTGCGAGAAACTTATCGTGGCTCTACCGCTCTCAGTCGCCGCCCGGCGCTGCCAACGGGGGAGAAACCAGTCACGAGAAACAATGGAGTGTGTGTATAGTGAGCCTCCTATATCTCCCGCGCTGCCAACCTGGAGACAGCAAGGAGTGACGAGAGAGAGTGTATAGCGAGCCGCCTCGCTCTCCCGCGCTGCCAACGTGGGGACAGCAAGGAGTGACGAGAGTGGGTGTATAACGAGCCGCCTCGCTCTCCCGCGCTGCCAACGTGGAGACAGCAAGGAGTGACGAGAGAGAGTGTATAGTGAGCCGCCCCGCTCTCCCGCGCTGCCAACGTGGAGACAGCAAGGAGTGACGAGAGAGAGGGTATAGCGAGCCGTCCCGCTCTCCCGCGCTGCCAACGTGGAGATGGCAAGGAGTGACGAGAGAGAGTGTATAGTGAGCCGTCCCGCTCTCCCGCGCTGCCAACGTGGAGATGGCAAGGAGTGACGAGAGAGAGTGTATAGTGAGCCGTCCCGCTCTCCCGCGCTGCCAACGTGGAGACGGCAAGGAGTGACGAGAGAGAGTGTATAGTGAGCCGTCCCGCTCTCCCGCGCTGCCAACGTGGAGACGGCAAGGAGTGACGAGAGAGAGTGTATAGCGAGCCGTCCCGCTCTCCCGCGCTGCCAACGTGGAGACAGCAAGGAGTGACGAGAGAGAGGGTATAGCGAGCCGTCCCGCTCTCCCGCGCTGCCAACGTGGAGATGGCAAGGAGTGACGAGAGAGAGTGTATAGTGAGCCGTCCCGCTCTCCCGCGCTGCCAACGTGGAGATGGCAAGGAGTGACGAGAGAGAGTGTATAGTGAGCCGCCCCGCTCTCCCGCGCTGCCAACGTGGAGACAGCAAGGAGTGACGAGAGAGAGGGTATAGCGAGCCGTCCCGCTCTCCCGCGCTGCCAACGTGGAGATGGCAAGGAGTGACGAGAGAGAGTGTATAGCGAGCCGTCCCGCTCTCCCGCGCTGCCAACGTGGGGACAGCAAGGAGTGACGAGAGGGAATATATAGCGAGCCGCCCCGCTCTCCCGCGCTGGCCAACGTGGAGACAGCAAGGAGTGACGAGAGAGAGTGGAGAAAATGTTTCTCCCGGGCTAGGAAGACGGGACATGCTCGGTAGGCGATGGGTGAGCGCGGGATGGAGTTGCCAGTGAGGAGAATCGGTCTCCCGCGCTACCAGCGCGGGGAGTTGCCGGCGGAGCGGGGCTGGTTTTGGACACGAGAACGGGCCGAGCGGGGCCCAAAGTGGCTTAAAATTTCCAATGTGGAGCGCGGGGCCAACTCGCCCCGCTCTCTTTCATGCTGCACCAAGCTTGGGCGCGGTAAAGGTAGCCGCTACCCCCAGGGAAGACTAACACGAGTTCGACCTGAAAAATATAGTAGGGAGGCGAGGTTGCTGGATCAACCTCAGTGCCGTCCCTCACGCTGAATGCTGCATACGTGCGTCAGACATCAGTCCTAACCACTTGGTTCTCTCTACCTATTACTAAGAAGGTACCGAGGCTATATACTAAGGGTGGCGGTTAGTGATTGAGATGCACTGGTGACGACCATTGGCACATCGAGCGTGTTAACGTGGTGGCGTAAAACACTGCTAGAGAGAGCAAAGGCCACGCACAACTTATATATATTTCTATATATATACGTATACATATGAACCACCCACATATTCTGCGTGCAGACTTTTACGACTGTCTCATGCAACACCCCCTCTCCTTTTGGAAGAGAAGCTCCACGGCATTAGCTGTGGCTCCTCGTGGCGGCGCACATGATGATATGGTGTTAGCTAAAGCGGGGAGCCTTCAATGCAGCGACCCCTCTTACTTTGTGATGGTTACTCCACTACCCGTGCGATAACTCATCCCGTAGGTTAAAGAATCATCACTTTAACCTCTCTACACTGACGCAGCTTCTAACGAACGGTCAGTTGGAACGAAGCACACTTTTGTTTCTTTTCGTGAGCAAAGACGGGTTATAAACGTTTCCCAGCAGCTTACAACTACTACCACAAACTTGGATGGTGTAACGTACGTTATTTCCATTCCCCCCTTAGAGAGAAGGGACGCTTGAATGGTGTAACGTACGTTATTTCCATATCACCCTTAGAGAGAAGGGACGCTAGAATGGTGTAACGTACGTTATTTCCATTCCCCCCTTAGAGAGAAGGGACACACTTGAATGGTGTAACGAAGGTTATTTCCATTTCCCCCTTAAAGAGAAGGGACGCGGCGTCGCGGGCCAATGCTGCCAATGGACGCTTAGCGCTATTACTAAACATTACAATCAAAAAGTTTTGATGTAACATAGCTACCTGGTTGATCCTGCCAGTAGTCATATGCTTGTCTCAAAGATTAAGCCATGCATGTCTAAGTACAAGCCGATTTAAGGCGAAACCGCGAATGGCTCATTAAATCAGCTATGATTCATTGGATCTGTACCCACACTTACTTGGATAACTGTGGTAATTCTAGAGCTAATACATGCACCACGTCTCTGACCGCAAGGGAAGAGCGCTTTTATTAGTTCAAAACCGGTCGGACTTCGGTCCGTCACCCCACCGTGTTGAATCTGAATAACTTGTCGCTGAGCGCACGGTCTCCGCACCGGCGCCGCCTCTTTCAAGTGTCTGCCTTATCAGCTTTCGATTGTAGGTTATACGCCTACAATGGCTATAACGGGTAACGGGGAATCAGGGTTCGATTCCGGAGAGGGAGCCTGAGAAACGGCTACCACATCTAAGGAAGGCAGCAGGCACGCAAATTACCCACTCCCGGCACGGGGAGGTAGTGACGAAAAATAACGATGCGAGACTCATCCGAGGCCTCGCAATCGGAATGAGTACACTTTAAATCCTTTAACGAGGATCTATTGGAGGGCAAGTCTGGTGCCAGCAGCCGCGGTAATTCCAGCTCCAATAGCGTATATTAAAGTTGTTGCGGTTAAAAAGCTCGTAGTTGGATTTCAGTTCTGGACTGACGGTTCACCGCCCGGTGCATACTGTCACGCTCCGAACAGCCACAACAGCCCGCTGGCTCGCACGGGGTGCTCTTCATCGAGTGTCCCGCGTGGCCGGCAGAGTTTACTTTGAAAAAATTAGAGTGCTCAAAGCAGGCTACACTGACGGCCTGAATGCCTATGCATGGAATAATGGAATAGGACCTCGGTTCTATTTTGTCGGTTTTCTGAACCCGAGGTAATGACTAATAGGAACAGGCGGGGGCATTCGTATTGCGACGCTAGAGGTGAAATTCTTGGACCGTCGCAAGACGAACTACTGCGAAAGCATTTGCCAAGGATGTTTTCATTAATCAAGAACGAAAGTTAGAGGTTCGAAGGCGATCAGATACCGCCCTAGTTCTAACCATAAACGATGCTGACCAGCGATCCGCCGGCGTTATTCCCATGACCCGGCGGGCAGCTTCCGGGAAACCAAAGTCTTTGGGTTCCGGGGGAAGTATGGTTGCAAAGCTGAAACTTAAAGGAATTGACGGAAGGGCACCACCAGGAGTGGAGCCTGCGGCTTAATTTGACTCAACACGGGGAACCTCACCAGGCCCAGACACCGGAAGGATTGACAGATTGAGAGCTCTTTCTCGATTCGGTGGGTGGTGGTGCATGGCCGTTCTTAGTTGGTGGAGCGATTTGTCTGGTTAATTCCGATAACGAACGAGACTCTGGCCTACTAACTAGTCGACGGATCTCCAGCAATTGGTGTCCAGTTCGCAGCTTCTTCTTAGAGGGATAAGCGGCAATTCTAGCCGCACGAGATTGAGCAATAACAGGTCTGTGATGCCCTTAGATGTTCTGGGCCGCACGCGCGCTACACTGAAGGGATCAACGTGTCCTCCCCCTCCGAGAGGAGCGGGTAACCCGTTGAAATCCTTTCATGATAGGGATTGGGGTTTGCAATTGTCTCCCATGAACGAGGAATTCCCAGTAAGCGCAAGTCATGAGCTTGCGTTGATTACGTCCCTGCCCTTTGTACACACCGCCCGTCGCTACTACCGATTGAATGATTTAGTGAGGCCTTCGGACTGGCGCTCTTGGATGCCGGGCCCTCGGTTCGCCGTTGGGTCTCTCGGCGCCTCGAGCTGACGGAAAGATGTCCAAACTTGATCATTTAGAGGAAGTAAAAGTCGTAACAAGGTTTCCGTAGGTGAACCTGCGGAAGGATCATTAACGTGTTTGCTTGCAGCAACAAAAACCAAAAAATTCGGGTGGCCGGGTACCGACCAAAAAAAAAAAAATTGACCGATGCATCA
>JAXIVD010005249.1:0-2500 GCA_036785275.1 Cancer borealis | reverse complement strand
ATCATCGAAAAGTATCACAAAAGTAACCTCAAGTCGCAAAACTAACACGTCAGACAGTCTTGAGACTATAGAAATCCTCCACGTATACTGACGGTAAATCATTACAAGGCCTTTCTACTGGTATTAAAAGAAAATCTTCTTGGGCTTTACTTCTCGAGATATTTAAATTTGAAGAAAAAAAATATAATTACATTTCACCATATATATTTTACGCCACTAAACACATCCCACCCGCTAAGGGAATACATTACTTTTCTTCTACAAGTACGCAATAAAAAATTTCCAAACTAAGGCTCATTAAGAAAATCTGTTTGTAGCATTTACAAGCTCGCAGCCTACTCTATTTGCACTAAGAATATCAACGTTCTATCTTAAATACTAACACAAATACATGGTAGCATTAATAATTTTCACTCGTGGGCTCCAGCACATAGTTGCTTGTTTTAGGTAGTTTCACCTGGCCCGGTGAGATAGTCTAGGTTCATTACGGATATGTGGTGAGACAGGCTAGGAAAGTGTCTGTCTCTTTCTCTCTCTGTGTCTGTCTCTTTCTCTCTCTGTGTCTGTCTCTGTCTCTTTCTCTGTGTCTGTCTCTGTCTCTTTCTCTGTCTCTTTCTCTCTCTCTCTCTGTCTCTTTCTCTTTCTCTCTCTGTCTCTTTCTCTCTCTCTCTGTCTCTTTCTCTGTCTCTTTCTCTCCCTGTCTCTGTCTCTTTCTTTCTCTGTCTCTTTCTCTCTCTGTGTCTGTCTCTGTCTCTTTCTCTCTCTGTGTCTATCTCTGTCTCTTTCTTTCTCTTTCTCTCTCTGTGTCTGTCTCTGTCTCTTTCTCTCTCTCTCTGTGTCTATCTCTGTCTCTTTCTCTCTCTCTTTCTCTCCCTGTCTCTGTCTCTTTCTCTCTCTCTTTCTCTGTCTCTTTCTCTCTCTGTGTCTGTCTCTTTCTCTCTCTGTGTCTATCTCTGTCTCTTTCTCTCCCTGTCTCTTTCTCTCCCTGTCTCTTTCTCTCTCTGTGTCTATCTCTGTCTCTTTCTCTCCCTGTCTCTTTCTCTCTCTGTCTCTTTCTCTCCCTGTCTCTTTCTCTCTCTGTGTCTATCTCTGTCTCTTTCTCTCCCTGTCTCTTTCTCTCTCTGTGTCTATCTCTGTCTCTTTCTCTCCTCTCTCTGCCTCTCTCTTCTCTGTCTCTTTCTCTCTGTGTCTGTCTCTTTCTCTCTCTGTGTCTATCTCTGTCTCTCTCTGTGTCTATCTCTGTCTCTTTCTCTCCCTGTCTCTTTCTCTCTCTGTGTCTATCTCTGTCTCTTTCTCTCTCTGTCTCTTTCTCTTTCTCTCTCTCTGTCTCTTTCTCTTTCTCTTTCTCTCTCTGTCTCTTTCTCTCTCTGTGTCTGTCTCTGTCTCTTTCTCTCTCTGTGTCTGTCTCTTTCTCTCTCTCTGTCTCTTTCTCTTTCTCTCTCTGTCTCTTTCTCTCTCTGTCTCTTTCTCTCTCTGTGTCTGTCTCTTTCTCTTTCTTTCTGTCTCTTTCTCTCACTGTGTCTGTCTCTTTCTCTGTCTCTTTCTTTCTCTGTCTCTTTCTCTCTCTGTCTCTTTCTCTCTCTGTGTCTGTCTCTTTCTCTTTCTTTCTGTCTCTTTCTCTCACTGTGTCTGTCTCTTTCTCTTTCTTTCTGTCTCTTTCTCTCACTGTGTCTGTCTCTTTCTCTGTCTCTGTCTCTTTCTCTCTCTGTCTCTTTCTCTCTCTGTGTCTGTTTCTTTCTCTTTCTTTCTGTCTCTTTCTCTCACTGTGTCTGTCTCTGTCTCTTTCTCTCTCTGTGTCTGTTTCTTTCTCTTTCTTTCTGTCTCTTTCTCTCACTGTGTCTGTCTCTGTCTCTGTCTCTTTCTCTCTCTGTGTTTGTCTCGCGTCGCGCCGCCTCCTCCAATTTTAGTACGGGAAGGACTTACTATCCGTTACAGTTGCTAGAGGTAGGTAACCTTGTTCACTCAGAGCTCTCCCGCAGTCTCAATGCAGCAGGCGGTGAAACATTGTCCCGCGCCGCCTCCTCCAAGTTTAGTACGGGAAGGACTTACTATCCGTTACAGTTGCTAGAGGTAGGTAACCTTGTTCACTCAGAGCTCTCCCGCAGTCTCAATGCAGCAGGCGGTGAAACATTGTCCCGCGCCGCCTCCTCCAAGTTTAGTACGGTAAGGACTTACTATCCGTTACAGTTGCTAGAGGTTAGGTAACCTTGTTCACTCAGAGCCTCTCCCGCAGTCTCAATGCAGCAGGCGGTGAAACATTGTCCCGCGCCGCCTCCTCCAAGTTTAGTACGGCAAGGACTTACTATCCGTTACAGTTGCTAGAGGTAAGTAACCTTGTTCACTCAGAGCCTCTCCCGCAGTCTCAATGCAGCAGGCGGTGAAACATTGTCCGGCGCCGCCTCCTCCAAGTTTAGTACGGCAAGGACTTACTATCCGTTACAGTTGCTAGAGGTAGGTAACCTTGTTCAATCAGAGCTCTCCCGCAGTCTCAATGCAGCAG
>JAXIVD010005248.1:12500-30345 GCA_036785275.1 Cancer borealis | reverse complement strand
GTAGAGAGGGGGAGAGCGGGAGAGGGGAGGAGAGGGGGGGAGAGGGGAGGAGGGGAGGGAGAGGGGGGAGAGGGGGGAGAGAGGGAGAGAGGGGGAGAGGAGGGGAGAGGGGAGGAGGGAGGGGCGAGAGGGCGAGAGGGGGAGAGGGGAAGAGGGGAGAGAGGGGGAGAGGGGGGAGAGGGGAGGAGAAGGGGGAGAGGGGGAGAAGGGAGAGAGGGGGAGAGGGGGGAGAGGGCGAGAGGGCGAGAGGGGGAGAGGGCGAGAGGTCGAGAGGGCGAGAGGGGGGAGAGGGGGGAGAGAAGGGGAGAGGAGAGAGGGAGAGAGGGGAGAGGGGCGAGAGGGCGAGAGGGGTAGAGGGGCGAGAGGGCAGAGAGGGTGAGAGAGGGAGGGAGGGCGAGAGAGGGAGGGAGAGAGAGAGAGGGAGGAGAGAGAGAGAGGGAGGAGAGAGAGGGGAGAGAGAGAGAGTGGGAGGGAGAGAGAGAGAGGGAGGGAGAGAGAGGAGAAGAGAGAGAGAGGGGGAGGGAGAGAGAGGGAGAGGGAGGGATGAGAGAGAGGAGGGAGAGAGAGAGAGAGAGAGAGGGAGAGAAGAGAGAGAGAGAGAGAGAGAGAGAGATGAGAGAGAGAGAGAGAGAGAGAGAGAGAGAGAGAGAGAGAGTGAGAGAGAGAGAGAGGAGCTATGGTAGTAGATTCATTAAGGGACAATAACATAACATTGGTCTGAGTTTAACTTATTTTTCCCTGGGCTCAAGGTTCTTAATCTTTAAAAAAAAAAAAGCATGTTTATTGTTTATAAAGTAAAATTCGATTGACCAAAATTATACAAAATGAAAAGAAAAAAATAGTCCTGTTTCAGTAGATGGAAGAAATCGTTTTCCGTCACAAACTAGTCATGTTTAACACGTGGACTTTTGATGCGGAACACAGCAGCGATGTTTCTGACACTTTTTATTACCTAACGTCTTCACTTAAATAACCTGTTCAGAAAACACTCCTCGGCTATCTCACAATCCTCAAGGAAGCTGTCTAAAACGCTAGCTGACAAAGTATTTTTTTTACGCACGTGTTTTACCAAGAGTGCGGAAACTGTACACAAACTTCCTCAGCAACATGTTCGTAATCTAAAACGCCGATGGTTGACCCACAAAATTTGTGACAATGGACTTGTATGCTAACCAAGCGTTCCATCACATTGTATTTCATCGAATTAATCATCTTTCATTATCGCTGATCTGCGTGCTATCAGCACGCAGTTTATAATCTGACCTTATTGACGTGTGGATATTTCTGGTTCATGAAGGGCCAAAAGCTCTACACAAGGCCAAGCTTGATGTGCAGCGGGCAGAAGTAGAATGTTGTGCGGATTCACGAGTGTGATAGAACGTTAGGAAAACCTAGTCCCACACACACAAAATAAGACTATTGGGAAGGAGTTTATTTTCTTGAATGAGGTTAACATAACAACCTGACCTGATTGAACAAATTAGTTGCATATCTAAACTCAGCACAGTAAATATAAAGAACGGCTAAGAAAACTTTGTAATAATTGTAGTAGTAGTAGTAGTAGTTATGATAATATTAGTAGTAGTAATAGTAGTAGTAGTATGTAGTAATAGTAGTAGTAGTAGTAGTAGTATAGTATAGTAAGTAGTAGTAGTAGTAGTAGTAGTAGTTAGTAGTAGTAGTAGTACTACTACTACTAGTAGTAATAGTAGTGTAGTAGTAGCTAGCAGCATAAGTAGTAATGGACAATAATAAATAATAATAATATTAGTGTGTGACGTATACATTGGTGTGTACGTGTAATCCTAACCCCGCCACCTACACTCCCCAGCAAACCATCGGTGCGTGGCAGAACAGTTGTTTTGGACGTGTGTGTTCCTGTGTACGTGAGTGTGTGAAGGTGTTTCTTTCCTGTGTTCGTTCGTAGCGTCAGCCTCACGCCAGCACTTGGGACTTGACCGATAGGAAACCCAACTCAAACTCAAGCCCAAGACCAAGACCAAGACACACACACAATGCTAAGGAGATGGACGAGGATGGAGACAAGGTCAAGAGTCCCTGCCAGGTGTGTGATGTCCTTCCTCAGGTCACGTAGAAGACACTGAAGGAGGAATAATATGTAGTGTCCTCTTCCTCCCTCTCCCTTCCTCCTCCCCCCTCCTCCTCCTCCTCCTCCTTTTGACCTTTTGATAGAGACTTTTGTCTCTATCACGTAGATATTATTAGTAGTAGTAGTGTAGCTAATACAGACAGCCTCGTTAGGGGTCCAGTAGGACTTGTTGCTGTCTGTTCTTCCTTTGTACTCCTTTGTACTCCTCCTCCTCTAAATAGTCGTTACACTGTAGTTTTGTATCAATTTTTTTTGGTTTTTTTTGAACTCTCCAGGGTGACATGCAAACTGTGGATGTGTTGGTGAGTCTATAGAGTTTAGAGCATACATACATACATACATACATACCCCTGTTGTCTCCGCGCACTCGCACGTGTGTGTGTGGTGTGTGTGTGTGTGTGTGTGTGTGTGTGTGTGTGTGTGTGTGTGTGTGTGTGTGTGTGTGTGTGTGTTTTTTTTCAATATTGTGTACCGTGATGTGCATGTATGTATGTAATCTTTTTTTTTACATTATTTAATCTGTGGCGCCGATAGGCTGGCTTCATGGAGAGTAGGATGGACGGTCTCGTGCCCGTTAGTGGCACAGGTTTAGATTTTTGTATAATGACGCCTCGATTTTCTACGTTTTCTTTTAATGTTGAGAGCCCTGAGGAGGCAATTGCTGGGACTGCTTCAAATATATATAACCCTTGTAAGCCCCGTTTAAGGACAGTGTATGGGAGCAATTTGGGTAATCTCTGGCCACTCAGCGGTAATACCAAAGCAAGAAAAAGTGGCCAGCGGATATCGGGACTCGAACCCGGTATCCCTAGGTTTGCATACCCGAACGCTAACCACTGTACTACCATACTGTCACATCTTTCACAAATGTATGTATGAATGTATGTATATATGTATGTTTGTATGTATGTATGTATGTATGTAAGACCGATGTAAGATAGAGAGAAAGCCACGAGCAGACAAACCTAATATTAATGTTACCTAACAGTTAATTGAATAGCATAGTTCTCGTTTAGCTTCACTTATGCATAACAAACAAACACACACACACACACACACACACACACACACACACACACACACACACACACACACACACACACACACACACATACACAAAAACTTTAATAATAACAAAAAAGGAGGAAAAGCACAAGTTAAAGTGTTCATGAAGCAAGAAAAAGTGGAATGAAGAAATATATTTATAATGTTTCGAAAATTATGTAGAAATAAGTTAAAATATAGAGAAAAAAGATACAAATGGATGAAATAAAAGAAAATCAGGTTACAAAAAGTATATGCCAGGTGAACACAGTTTTTAGTCATGATTAGGACTAAAATAAGAGAAAACTTATGTAAATTATTATTATTATTATTATTATTATTATTATTATTATTATTATTATCATCAATACTTTTATTATTATTATTATTACTATCATCACGATTATCATTATTATTATTATTATTATTACTATTATTATTATTATTATTATTATTATTATTATTGTTGTTTTTGTTATGTGTTAAGTATTAGTATAGGCAGTATTGTAGGTGTAAGTAGTTTTAAGTAGAAATCCACTTGAGTTTTCGTAGTGTACCAATTTGTAGTAAATGTATTGTAATATGTAGCAACTTGCATTTAATAATAATAAAACTCTACTTCAATGTTATTTCTGATGTACTCTATGTGGTGATTTGGACTGTAATGTTGTTACCTTCACTACTAATACTTACACTAATACTTATACTTAATTACTTATACATATACTTATACTTTTACTAGGATCTATAATTATACACATACTTATACTTATACTACTACTACTACTATTACTAATGTAACCGGGCCGCTTAGGTGTGATATAGTGCTAGTTGGTCGACTGGAGAGAGAAAACATATTTCCAGCTAAGGTTATTTTATTAACAAAAAACTTGAACAATAAAACAAAATTAATATTTTAACAAAGATGAGTCTAAATATTGTATGAGCAGTTCGCGCCAAGTTGGTGGTTTAGCTGATATGCAGCGCAATTAAACAAATAATAATATTAACACAAGAAAAACATAAATGAAAAATGCTCAATTATACAATAAATAATGAAAAATATAATCAAAACAAAATTACAATAGTTAGTGGTGAAGCAGCATATTCTCACCCGAGCTGTAGACCGCACGTCCTCTAAGAAACCTGTATGGGAGACTGTTACACTACTACTCCCTTTTCTTTCCTCCTCTCTCACCCCTACCATCTCTTCATAACTCCACCCCCTCCAGTAATGCCACAACTCCCTCCATTTTCCCTCCTTACCGCCCTAATCCCCTCCCTCTACAAGCCTCTACTTACCTGTCCTTCCTCAAAATAGATCACCATCTTTCCCTTCCTTTATCCCTTCCCTTTCCTTCCTTTATCCCTTCTCTTCCTTTCTCGTCATTTTCTTTTCTCCCTCCTTGCCTTGCCTTGCCTTAAGCTTGCCTTGCCTTAACTTGCTTTGCCTTGCCTTGCCTTGCCTTGCTTTGCCTTGCCTTGCATTGCCTTGCCTTAACCTTGCCTTGCCCTATCTTGCCTTGCCTAGTCTTGCCTTGTCTTTCTTGTCCAGCATTGCCTTGCCTTGCCTTGCCTTGCCTTGCCTTGCTTTAACCTTGTCTTGCCTTGCCTTGTTTCTCTTGGATACAAGGATACAAGAGAGAGAGAGAGAGAGAGAGAGAGAGAGAGAGAGAGAGAGAGAGAGAGAGAGAGAGAGAGAGAGAGAGAGAGAGAGAGAGAGAGAGAGAGTCGTCTACGACAACAACAGAGGTGGTGGAGAAACGCATCAGGAAGTGACGCTGCCTCCGGGGTTGAGGCAGCAGGTGGGCCCAGGCAAGTGTCACGCCAGGAGGGTGTGAATCAGCCTCGACCCACACCCCATCCCAGGCAACACCTTCCCAGGCAACAACAAGCAGAAAAGTGTTCGCAGTGTAAGAGTTGGCGCCACACTCGCGATCAGTGCCCGAGGAAAGTGTGTGACTATTGCCACGGCCGCTTTCATTCCTCGCAAAATTGCAAAGCAAAAATTGCTGACCAAAGGCAACAGGAATTAGTGGAGGCAGTGAGGGAAAGTAACCAGGAGACTTTAATAGCATTGAAAACGTTTACCTGGCATCTTCAACAGCCGAACACACACCCAGTGAGGTCAGGTGGACCAGCACCGACGGCCCCCCAAGGGACCCCAGCACCCCAACACCCCTGGTCTTTCATCCCTCCACCTCACACCCTCTATTATGGAGGTGCCACCGCTCCACCACAGTTCACGCACCTCCACCAAGGAGGCCGCTAGTGAGGTGAGGATTGTGTCTGCAAATATAAGAGGTTTCCATACCTACGTTAGTGAAACGCACAATGTGATATTTAAAAATCGTGCCGACGTTGTGTTTGTATAAAGGCCTCCACCCATACTACCAGGCATTATTAAAGATAAACGACAATATGTATACCACTATGTTAATTTGTGGAATAGTTTACTTGCTACACATTTAGACATTAGTGCAATGAATGTGCAGCAGTTAAGGAATGTGTCAACGTCTGGTTGACATGACCAGTAGGGTAGTAATTGTTTTTTATTTTTAGTTATATGTATGTACTAGAGTTAGGCTTTTAGATAGGTAATACTAAAAATGTTACTTTTAGCCTGTAAAGTGCTACATTTGTATGTACAAATACTATGTAACATACTCTTAAATTTTACTTTGTAGTTATGTATAAATAAAAAAAAAAAAAAAAAAAAAAAAAAAAAAAAGGAGAGAGAGAGAGAGAGAGAGAGAGAGAGAGAGAGAGAGAGAGAGAGAGAGAGAGAGAGAGAGAGAGAGAGAGAGAGAGAGAGAGAGAGAGAGAGAGAGAGAGAGAGAGAGAGAGAGAGAGAGAGAGAGAGAGAGATGTATCGGATTAGGATGTGTTGGTACCCGGCCTGGTCACCACGTGGCTTGGAAGAGTAAAAGTAGCGTGGATGATGGATGTCTTGTTGAAACACACACGGCTTGATATAGATGATATATTGAACAACACACTTGATGTAGATATATAAATATACAGTGACTATGAAACCTTAGCCTGCCTTGAGAGAGATGACGAAACGACTTGTTGATGGTGGTAGCGAGCTGAGAGATGATGAGCTACTTGACAGAGTGGGGGCCGGTAGAGAAGTGAGCGAGAAGCAGGTGCTGGCGGGCGACTAGGAGTAAGAGTGGGTGGAGCCAAGGGGTCGCGCGGTTAAAAATGCGCGACTATGATTGGCCTGAGTTGACCTGTGATGACGTCAAACTCACAGAGCGTTCCTGATTGGAAGCGGCACGTGTGGCCTCTGACTGGCATGTGAATTCTAGGGGGGGAATGGAAAATTCCCTTACCCGCACACTCTCTCTCTCTCGGCTAAAAACAATGAATAACTTAAATCTAATTAACAATGATATACAGATATGATATGATACAAATACTTCCCCCTTGGAAGCATACGTCCTCGTATGTCGAGCTAAAGAATACAATCAGAGAGGGGGGACGATGAAATACATTGGATACAATACAGAATACACAATACGAATACACAATAAGACTAAGACATAATACATGATAAAAAATACATAAGACATGTACAAGATCAGGATGTAGCCTTTACATAGATACATATATATACATAATTTATACAGTTGGACAGGAATGAAAGGAAAGATGAAGGAAATGGCTAGTAGACTGGACGAGACCGGAGCTGATATTTAGGTGAGGATGAGATGGGGGGTGAAGGTGGCTGACTTTCAACAATGTCAGGAGCATTTTCTGGTAGTGGAGAGGTAGGTTCGAAATCGAAACCACGATCAACCCGTTTGAGATGGTCTCTATGAACAAAGTTTTCACTGCCTGAACTTAGGTTTCTGAGTTTGAACTTGTGACCGGCCATCTTTTCGATTACACGGTGAGGTCCGTTGAATCGGGGATCGAGTTTAGAGTGGCGGTCTTGGACTTTGGTGAACACGATGTCACCAACCTCGATGTCGTGCGGTTTAGCGCGCTGATGCTGTTTATGCAGCATAGATTCCTGAGAGGCGGTAAGTCTGTCACGGACGGACATATGAATGCGCTGGAAAGCTGAAACGCGATTCTGAACATAATCGTCAACGTTGTATAGAGGACGAGGGTCAGAGGAGAGAAACTCATATGGGAGTCTTTTGTCAGAGCCATATAAAATGAAATGTGGAGACTCGTTGATCGATGAGTGAATCGCAGCGTTAAGAGAGCATGCGACTAGGGGAATGTGATCATCCCATGAAGAGCTTGAATTGGCAATGAAGCGTAGGATGTCGAGAATTCGACGGTTTGCTCTCTCGACTTTTCCGTTCGCTTGAGGGGAATATGGAACAATGTTGCACTTTTTAATTTCAAATGACTCGCAAACAGCTTTGAGGATGGCATTGTTGAATTCGGTGCCATTATCTGATAGAAGTACTTTAGGAGATGCATACCGGCATATGACTTCATCTATCAGTGCTCGTGCAACTGAACGTGCAGATTTGTCTTTGAGAGGAACCAAGATGCTGAAGCGTGAAAAACTATCGATATAGACGAGCAAATAGTGAAAACCGTTCTCCGTCAGAGGGAGTTTCAAAATATCGACTGACAGATTGTCCCAAGGAGCATGAGGGATAGGATATGGGAGGTTCGAAGACTCATGATGGAGAGAGGGACGATGCTCAGCGCATGAAACGCATAAGAGACAATGACGGGTGATGTCTTTCCTCATGGAAGGCCAGTAATATGATCTTTGAGCATGTTTGAATGCTCTATCTTTGCCTGGATGACCGGCAAGAGGGGAGTCATGAACGTGATACAAGATAATAGGGACAAGAGCTTCTGGAATGACAAGCTGAGATGCATGATGTAATGAATCGTCCTCAGAAATGACAGAACTAGATTTATAGAAGACATCGTCTCGAAGCAAAAAGGAATCTGGGGAGAATGGCAAGCTTGGAAGGTTACTGGCATCACCTGATTCAAGATAATAAATGAGACGTTTGCAGAATTGATCAGACCTTTGAAGGGATTTGACTTCCTCAAGAGTGGGGAGTGACTGTGAGGTTGTGAGCAGACTGACAGAAGCGACATGACGGGACAGAGCGTCAGCGACAGAATTTGCTTTACCTGGGATGTACGTGAATGAAGGATTGTACTCTTGAACAGTGAGTTGCCAACGGGCAAATTTTCCGGTTAAACTGGTTCCTTTGAATAACTCTGTGACAGCAAAATGATCGGTTAGAACGTGGATCTTATATCCGAGTATGATGTCTCTGAAGTAACGAAGAGACCAAACGACTGCGAGAGCTTCGCGGTGAGTGACACTGTAGTTGTGTTCAGCAGCATTGAGCAGACGACTGGCAAAGGCAACTGCGCGTGATTTACCATTTTCATCTCGTTGCATGAGGACAGAACCGATACCGATGTTTGATGCGTCAGTGCAAAGAATAAACTCCTTATTGAAATTAGGAAATACGAGGACAGGAGCGTTGCATAAGGCTTGCTTAAGGGTAGCGAATGCTTTCTCGCACTCGTCCGTCCATGCGAATGTTACATTCTTTTTAAACAATGATGTGAGAGGTTGAGAGATTTTACTGAAATCTTTGATAAATTGCCGATAAAATCCTGCAAGGCCAATGAAACTACGAACGTCATCAGCAGAACTAGGAGTAGGAAACTGTGATATCGCATTAATTTTATCGTCAAGAGTGTGGATGCCATCTTTGTCAACCTTGTGGCCTAAGAATTTTATTTCACGTTTGAGGAACTGACATTTACTGAGTTTAAGAGTTAACCCAGCCTTTGCAAAACGTGACAGAACGTCTGAGATGGTTTCGAGGTGTTCGGGAAGGTCCTTTGATGCGACTATCACATCGTCTAAGTAACAAAACACCGAAGAGCCTAAGAGGCCAGAGAGAACTGAGTTCATGAGACGCATGAAAGTTAAGGGACTATTACGTAAACCCATGGCCATACGTTTGAAAGCGTACTGGCCAGATGATGTGGTGAAAGCAGTGTAGTGCCGTGAACTTTCTTCTAGCTCGACCTGGAAGAAACCAGACTGAAGGTCGAGGGTGGAAAATACACTGTTTGAATCACCTATTGACTGGAGAAGGTCAGACAAGATTGGCATAGGGAATCGATCGGGTATCGTCGCGGCGTTTAAACCACGGAAATCGACGACTACTCTCCACTCACCATTGGACTTAGGAACTAGAAACAGCGGGGCATTGAATGGTGATGCCGCTGGCTCTATGATATCCTCGTCCAGCATGCTTCTGACAGCGTCGTCCATTAACGTCCTGCGGCTGTGTGGGATGCGATAAGCCGGGACATAGATGGGTGTCGAGCCTGGGGTGAGGTGGATGGAATGACGAACAGCATCGGTCTTGCCCAGAGGTTCACCCGGAAGAGAGACACATGACCTGAAAGTCGATAAGAGGGCAAGTAAATCTGTTTTTGTTTCAGGAAATTCAACATCACCAATATGCTGGTCAAGAAGAGGAGGAGGAGAATCTGAGGCAATTGGTAAAGACATGGATGTGTGACAAGGAGATGAGGTGACAGGGGTGACAGGGGCAGGATAAGGGAGAACTTCGCCTAAAGTCACGCCAGATTGAAGGGATATAGGGTGATTCGTGATATTCTGAATGGCAATACAGCAAGAACTATCCTTGTCTAGGGTTGAAAGAACTGACTCGAGAGCGACACCATTCACTCGGGCAGAGTCGGGCAAACATAAGATGTCTGTCCCGGGGGGCACACCTTTGACGACGACGCGCACCAAACAGAGGTGGGTCTGTGTGACTACCACAGAGGAGGTCAACACAGCTTTCCTGAGTCTGGTGTTCGAAAGGACGTCAGACAGTGTTGTAGGAGAAGAGGGATTGTCGGTGTCGCTGTGCAGCGCTTCGCTAGGCGAGTCGGCTGGCGTAGATGATAAGACAGGATCAGGGATTACTGAGGGTGTCTCGAGCGATGAGGGAGGGACATGAGATGAGTCCTGAGAAGGCGTGTGCATGACAACGTAGACATCAGATGGTGGCGGTGACTCAGGGAAGGGTGAGGCAGAGATGAAGGTGCCATTCTGGGCGATTTGATGAATAGAAGGGAAAAGCGAGATGTTGAAGTGAGACATTGTATGGTATCCTATCAATATTTCAGCTGCAAAACATACATCATCCATGACAGAAAAAATCTGAGATAGAAGGTTTAAGTGGAGACAAACAGATACTGAGGAGAACCTTTCTATGAGGTATGACAACGTTTCCAGAAATACCACTAGCAGTGATGTCTGGTGGATAACTCTGAAACTTGTGCCTTGAGGCGGCAGAGAGCTTTTCAAAAACATGAGTTTTAATGATGTTGACTGAGGCACCAGAATCGAAAAATGCACGGCATTTGTGAGAGGCTAATTTGACGTCAGCAGTCAGACCTTGGAAAAATCCGGAGGATTTAACAGGGACACATGGGAGAGGCACTGTCTGTGCATCCGCGAAAACAACACGTTTATGAGATGACTTACTACCTGCGGTCTTTAGAATGGACTTGAGTGTTACCGAGGAGGTGCGAGGCTCTGGCGCGAATCGTTTCCCGAAGATTGAGAAGACTGCATTTGTTGCTGGAAAAGGCGACATTCCTCAAGTGAGTGACCGCGTTTATTATGAAGGGAGCAGAAGGCATTACTGTTGAATTTATGATAACCTCTTTCGTCAAGCATTACTCGACAGTCCGCTGAGACGTGACCTTTGAGTCCACATCGGTAACATGTTACCTTTCTCGAGTCACGGGAGGATGAACGGTGACGAGAATGAAAGCGTTGATCAGAACGTGACAAATGAGTGTTTGACGGTGGAGATGGGCTCTGACGGGAGGAGCTTCGGTACTGAGAAAATGGGGGCTTGATTAAGGAATGCGGGGACTGAACCAAACTTACTGGCTGAGGAACAGGTGGCGATTTCTCTGATATTTTCTTGCACAGATAATACAAGAAATCTTCCTTACTGAATTTAATGTCGCTTGCAACGGTGAAGGTTGGTGAATCGAGCTGAACAAGGAACAGGAAATACGACATAAGGCGTTTGAAATCAGTAGAAGATATTTTTTTGTTTGCGTCAATCCACTGAGAGGATTTCATTTGCTCTGTTAACTCAGCACTGAGAGAGGATGCAATATTCTCTGCCTTATACACATCATGAGTAGAACGAGCAATATTAGTGAGAGTTTGAGCAATTTTGAGGAAGGAATGAGTTGCACCTAATTTTGAGTGACCAGAGAAATGAGAGATTAATGCTGTGGTGAGTTCATCGTATGTAGAAAAACTGAGGAATTTATCGGTTTTTATGAGTTTTCCCGCAAGACTAGATGGGTCATGACAAATCCGTGATTTTAAAATGGCTAATTTTTCCACGTCAGAATGAGCTGAGCGACGTGTACATTCATCATTTACACGCCGGACAAAGGCTTGGACTGATCTAGAGTTAGTACCAGAAAAAGGAGGAATTGAGACATTATCAGATATGAGAGTAACCTGAGGTGTGGGTGTGTGAGGTGACTGGTCGTTAGACATCGTGATCACGTTGAGGAAATACACAAGGAAACAGAGAAACACTGAGTGTACACAAAAAATGTAGAATAACTGGCACAATAAAGAGAAAAATATAATAAGAACTAAGGTACTTAACTAGCAGAGGACCAAGGAGGTGGAACACGTGGGCGCTGACTGGTCACGTGGTGAATGGGCGTATTTCTGGGCTGCGACACGTGGTGAAGAGCGATGGGCGTCTTGAGGGCGGAGACACGTGGTGAGGGCGTGGAGAACTTGTTTGAGGGGCCACGTGGTGATGGGTGATGACCGTCTTGAAGGGACATGTGGTGAAGGGCGATGGGCGTCTTGAGGGCGCCACGTGGTGATGCGTGGGCAGCGAAGATGGTGCGCTGCGAACAAAATGGAGGTAGAGGTGATGGGCGTCTTGAATAGCAGGGCGAGGAGGCTTGTACTCACTCGGAACAGATGCTACTGCAGAAGGGCGACGAAGGAAGTGACTGCAGGGCGTAGAGGAGAACACAAGGTGGGCGAGGCAAGGGCGTGTGTGTAGAGTCACTTACTGGCAGAACGATGCACGTGGTGAGGATAGAGACTTGATGACGGAGGAGGCTGAATCTTGATAATTCGTCGCTTGGAAGAACGAATTCCACCGTTGCACACCAATTGTATCGGAATTAGGATGTGTTGGTACCCGGCCTGGTCACCACGTGGCTTGGAAGAGTAGAGGTAGCTTGGATGATGGAGGTCTTGTTGAAACACACACGGCTTGATATAGATGATATATTGAACAATACACTTGATGTAGATGTAGAAATATACAGTGACTATGAAACCTTAGCCTGAATTGAGAGAGATGACGAAACGACTTGTTGATGGTGGTAGCGAGCTGAGAGATGATGAGCTACTTGACAGAGTGGGGGCCGGAAGAGAAGTGAGCGAGAAGCAGGTGCTGGCGGGCGACTGGGAGTAAGAGTGGGTGGAGCCAAGGGGTCACGCGGTTAAAAATGCGCGACTATGATTGGCCTGAGTTGACCTGTGATGACGTCAAACTCACAGAGCGTTCCTGATTGGAAGCGGCACATGTGGCCTCTGACTGGCATGTGAATTCTAGAGGGGGAATGGAAAATTCCCTTACCCGCACACTCTCTCTCTCTCGGCTAAAAACAATGAATAACTTAAAACTAATTAACAATGATATACAGATATGATATGATACAGAGAGAGAGAGAGAGAGAGAGAGAGAGAGAGAGAGAGAGAGAGAGAGAGAGAGAGAGAGAGAGAGAGAGAGAGAGAGAGAGAGAGAGAGAGAGAGAGAGATTCAGATTCAGATTCAGATTGTTTATTATCCACAAAAAGTGGTTCTTACACAAGTTACAGGCAAAATACCAAACTTAATACAGGTATAATATTATGAAACACTCGTCCATTAATAATAAATGCAGCATATAAATGCTAAGTCAACATAAAAATAAAACAAAGACATGAATATAAAATATACAGCACATAAACGCTAAATCAATATATTTACATTTAAAAATAATACCTTAATGATAAAATGAGCCTAATAGAACATGTTCTCGGTTAAAAGAATTTCTTTAAGTCCAGCTTTAAAAGAGTTTATATTTGTTTCCTGTGTAAGGGAGGGAGGGAGAGCATTCCACAGACTGGCTCCCAGTATGGTGGTGTGCCTATCACCAGATTGTGTCTTGGTGCGCGGCACATGCAGGCTGTGCCCCTGTCTAGTGACACTACTGGTGATATCCTGTCTGGTTCTTAATGATACAAACCAGTCAGGATAAAACCCTCGTAACATCTTAAATATTGCTGTACCCACGTCGAAGACATTTTTCTGCTTTACTCTTAACCAATGGAGTTCATCATAAAATGGAGATATGTGATCATATTTGTTAACACTCCCTATGGCAATCCTCACTGCAAAATTTTGCAACTTTTGAACACTAGATATTAATGTGTCATTTGTAGTGCCCCATATCCTAATACAATAATTAATTAAGCTTAAGACAATCGCCTGTATCACAATGATCCTGCTTTTCTTATCTAGTCTATCACTCATTCTACTTACAAACATTAAAATGCCCATCACTTTCTTGTTCAGCTCATTAATGTGGACATCAAAAAGCATATATGGATCGAAATAAACTCCCAAGTTTTTCACGTACTTACTTGGGTATATTACATTATCATTGAAGTTCACAGTCGTGTTTGGGGGAATATGAGATAAAAACTGGCGATTTCCTATAAAAATACACTGAGTCTTGGAAGAGTTGAACATGAGACCATTGTTAAGATAAAACATTCTACATTGTGCCAGAGTTTTCTCGGTGTCCTCAATGAGCTGATCAAGATTCTTAATCGTTCTCGAATGTAAGAATTGCGTATCATCTGCATACTGTACAAGGAAACCGTTTACATTTGCAGATAAATCATTAACATATATATTAAATAAGATTGGACCGAGAATCGAACCTTGTGGGACCCCATAGTCAATAAACGTCTTTTTAGATGTATGATTATCTAGGCGAGCTGACATGCTTCTGTTATGTAAATAATTATTAAACCAAAATTCATCAATTTTTAATAAAGAACATTTATGTAGAAGAGTTTTATGGTGCACTGAATCAAAGGCTTTAGAGAGGTCACATAAGGTTAACATCGAAATTTCCTTGTTGTCCATATTTTCGTATATTTTGTCAGTTATAATTGTTAGAGCTGTCTCCGTTGATAGCTTGGGTCGAAAGCCATGTTGACTGTTAGAGAGCAGCTTATTTGTTTCTAAGTAGTCTGACAGTTGTCTAGCAACAATTTTTTCGAGTATTTTAGACACAATGGGTAAAATAGATATAGGTCTGTAGTTACTCACAACATCAAGATCACCATTTTTATATAGTGGGACAACCAAAGCGTGTTTCCATGACTCGGGGAACACACCGGTCACCAGGGACGTGTTGACGATACACGTGAGGAAAGGGGCTGACACAGAGCGCATCCCTGAGAAACCGTAACGCTAACGATCCGATAGAGTTGGTTGCATTAAGGTCTTTAACGATCAAGATAAGTGTGTTAACGTCCACAGGTTTTGGTCTGAAAGAAGAGTTAACATTAATGGTATTCACATGAGGACGGTCAATCGTAACTGTTTCTTCCTTTCTTAATTCTTCCTGAGAACGTTTAAAAGAAGATTCCCCTACGTTGGAAAAAAAATTATTGCACTCTTCGACTTTCTCCTTGATGTTAGCAAAATTATGAGTATTATGCTTGTTTTTCTGGTTAGGAATAATTTCACCAATAACTTTCCAAGTTGCTGATGTATTTCCTTCGCAATCTTTTAAGCGATCTTGGTAATGCTCTGTCTTAGATGTGCTAATAAGTGTTTTTACATATGTTTTAGCAGCTTTATAACGTTCTCGCAACTCAGAATTATTTGTATCGACTTTTAACTCTTTTTGCAACTCATCACGGTTCTTGATTGCCTCGCGAATATCGCCACTCATCCATGGTGCCGGTGTACCTTTCACAACTTTAGTCACTATAGGGGCACACATTTCAAGACAAACACTAAAGAAATCATTAAAAATATCTACTTGTTTGTTAACGTCGTCAGTTAAAAGTACATCATTCATATAATGCACATTGTCTAACAGCAACAGGCAGAAAGTGTCTTTATCGTAGTGTTTCATATCGTGAAAAGTTTTTATCACCGGCATTTTTTAGGTTTTCTTACATTTACAACAACTGACACAAGGTCATGGTCTACAACAACTTGAGGAACCACTTCATGGGATAAAATTGCCTCAGGTTTATTTGTAATAATAAGATCCAATATAGTAGCTGAATGCGAAGTTGTTCTTGTGGGTTTATCAATAATTTGAGTCAACTTATTGTCTCTTATTATCTTGGTCATTTTATTTCCCTTTATCAGCATGTCATCATTAAAATCTCCCAAGATAAAAACACTTTTACCTCGCAAACATGCCACCTTAAAAACTTGCTGTATGTAGTCAAATGAAGTTGTTAAAGCTTTAGGGTGTCTATATACACATCCAATGATCATGGAAGGCAGCTTCCTGCACTGAATCTGCACCCATACGTCCTCTACGCCTACCTGTCCTGGCACACCTAGTGTAATGAGAGAAGGATTTAAAGTACCATTTACATACAAGCAGACACCACCTCCTCGTCCATTATCGCATCTAAATATAGTATGTCCATGAACATCAACATAACCATCAGGAGTGTTTGCATGTAACCATGTCTCACTCACACATAGAACATCAATATTTCTATCAGTCAACAATAACTTTACTTCATCCAGACTTGATAATAGTGATTGTGCATTAATATGTTCTACTATTAGCCAGTCCTTTTTTAAGTTCACAGCGGCAGGTACGTCTTCGCCATGACTTCAACAATAGTAACTGCAAAGTTTGCTTTTATGTCCTAGAGAATGGCATTGTTGGCATTGGAGTTTGTGGTCAAATCTACAATTTGCTTGTATGTGGTTAAATTCCCCACAGTTATAGCAACCCATCTTTTTCTTGTATGTTTTGTTATTTTGCAATCCATCATGAAAGCTATTTAAATAGTTACCCACATTTCTGGCATGGCGGCTATAGTGTACATTGTGGGGAGCTGTGTGCCTCTCACGGGAATTATAAACAAATCGGTTATGATGCGATAAACGTGGCCTTGTTACATTTGATGAGTGTTGAGCTTCCCTGTGAGGGGGAGGTGGTCCTCCCAGGCCTTTATGAGGCATCACTGGTGGAGTCGAGGCGACACTGACGTACGTTTCTGGGGAGGGATGGGAAGCAGGAGGGGGAGGGAACTGAGAATAAAACGAGGTCCTGGGAGGGGGGGCAGTCGGTGCAGGTTGGGTTTGATGTACGTGTACATACTCCCTACCTACAGGTGGGAACAGCGTTCCTTCCTGAGAGGTAGTGAGAGATGGGTACGGTTTAGGTGTTTTGACTTGGAAACGGGAGGCATTAACATTTCTCTGATCAGCTGACAATGGTATCTTATGATGGGAGCTAGTGTGTTGCTGTGCTTGAGACTTGTTGGCTTGTTTAGTTTGAACAATAAACGAGGGAATTCGCTTGTTCTCACTCCACTTAGAACAAAGTTGGAAATCAGGACACTGTTTATCAATGGCATCCAACAGTCTTATCACTCCAAATCTGTTAAAAATGGGAATTGTAGTGTCACTAGCAGTATTAAAACACATTTCATCAACATCACCGGTACTAAGTGTAAATATAGCTGATGTATTTACAACAAATACACCATTAGCATCTGCCCATTTAAGTAACTTCTCATTGTACTGAGAGAGAGAGAGAGAGAGAGAGAGAGAGAGAGAGAGAGAGAGAGAGAGAGAGAGAGAGAGAGAGAGAGAGAGAGAGAGAGAGAGAGAGAGAGAGAGAGAGAGAGAGAGAGAGAGAGAGAGAGCGAGAGCGAGAGAGAGAGAGAGAGAGAGAGAGAGAGAGAGAGAGAGAGAGAGAGAGAGATCACCTCTCCCACGCCTTGCTGCCTCAAGTATGGAGAGCGTGATGATCACGGAGGACGCTGTCAGGAGGCACCTGAGGGGCATCAACATAAAGAAGGCCTCAGGTCCTGACGGTATAAGCCCTCACCTCCTCAAACACTGCGTGGATGAGCTCACCACGCCCCTCGTGTACATCTTCCGCCAGTGCCTGGTGTCCAAGGTGTGGCCGTCTCAGTGGAAGGAGGCACGGGTCACACCCGTCCATAAGAAGAAGCAGAGGTCAGAACCGACCAACAACCGCCCCATCTCTCTCCTCTCGGTGGTCAGTAAGATCTTCGAGAGGATCATTGGTGAGCAGGTGACGAGGTTCCTGGACGAGCACCACCTTCAGTCACCGAGGCAGTTCGGGTTCAGGAAAGGACGCTCCACTTCTGATCTGCTCCTTCTTCTCTCCAAATCATGGCACGACGCTTTGGATGCCGGCCGGCCCTCATTGGTGATCGCCCTGGACATAGCTGGGGCCTTCGACACCGTATGGCATCGGGGGCTTATGGCCAAGCTGGAGCAGCTGGGCATCACCGGGGACCTGCTACATCTGTTCTCCAGTTACCTGACGGGCAGGAGTCTCCGCGTCGTGGTAAACGGC
>JAXIVD010005248.1:0-5000 GCA_036785275.1 Cancer borealis | reverse complement strand
GAGCCTAAGAGGCCAGAGAGAACTGAGTTCATGAGACGCATGAAAGTTAAGGGACTATTACGTAAACCCATGGCCATACGTTTGAAAGCGTACTGGCCAGATGATGTGGTGAAAGCAGTGTAGTGCCGTGAACTTTCTTCTAGCTCGACCTGGAAGAAACCAGACTGAAGGTCGAGGGTGGAAAATACACTGTTTGAATCACCTATTGACTGGAGGAGATCAGACAAGATTGGCATAGGGAATCGATCGGGTATCGTCGCGGCGTTTAAACCACGGAAATCGACGACTACTCTCCACTCACCATTGGACTTAGGAACTAGAAACAGCGGGGCATTGAATGGTGATGCCGCTGGCTCTATGATATCCTCGTCCAGCATGCTTCTGACAGCGTCGTCCATTAACGTCCTGCGGCTGTGTGGGATGCGATAAGCCGGGACGTAGATGGGTGTCGAGCCTGGGGTGAGGTGGATGGAATGACGAACAGCATCGGTCTTGCCCAGAGGTTCACCCGGAAGAGAGACACATGACCTGAAAGTCGATAAGAGGGCAAGTAAATCTGTTTTCGTTTCAGGAAAATCAACATCACCAATATGCTGGTCAAGAAGAGGAGGAGGAGAATCTGAGGCAATTGGTGAAGACATGGATGTGTGACAAGGAGATGAGGTGACAGGGGTGACAGGGGCAGGATAAGGGAGAACTTCGCCTAAAGTCACGCCAGATTGAAGGGATATAGGGTGATTCGTGAGATTCTGAATGGCAATACAGCACGAACTATCCTTGTCTAGGGTTGAAAGAACTGACTCGAGAGCGACACCATTCACTCGGGCAGAGTCGGGCAAACATAAGATGTCTGTCCCGGGGGGCACACCTTTGACGACGACGCGCACCAAACAGAGGTGGGTCTGTGTGACTACCACAGAGGAGGTCAACACAGCTTTCCTGAGTCTGGTGTTCGAGAGGACGTCAGACAGTGTTGTAGGAGAAGAGGGATTGTCGGTATCGCTGTGCAGCGCTTCGCTAGGCGAGTCGGCTGGCGTAGATAAGACAGGATCAGGGATTACTGAGGGTGTCTTGAGCGATGAGGGAGGGACATGAGATGAGTCCTGAGAAGGCGTGTGCATTACAACGTAGACATCAGATGGTGGCGGTGACTCAGGGAAGGGTGAGGCAGAGATGAAGGTGCCATTCTGGGCGATTTGATGAATAGAAGGGAAAAGTGAGATGTTGAAGTTAGACATTGTATGGTATCCTATCAATATTTCAGCTGCAAAACATACATCATCCATGACATAGAAAAAATCTGAGATAGAAGGTTCAAGTGGAGACAAACAGATACTGAGGAGAACCTTTCTATGAGGTATGACAACGTTTCCAGAAATACCACTAACAGTGATGTCTGGTGGATAACTCTGAAACTTGTGCCTTGAGGCGGCAGAGAGTTTTTCAAAAACATGAGTTTTAATGATGTTGACTGAGGCACCAGAATCGAAAAATGCACGGCATTTGTGAGAGGCTAATTTGACGTCAGCAGTCAGACCTTGGAAAAATCCGGAGGATTTAACAGGGACACATGGGAGAGGCACTGTCTGTGCATCCGCGAAAACAACACGTTTATGAGATGACTTACTACCTGCGGTCTTTAGAATGGACTTGAGTGTTACCGAGGAGGTGCGAGGCTCTGGCGCGAATCGTTTCCCGAAGATTGAGAAGACTGCATTTGTTGCTGGAAAAGGCGACATTCCTCAAGTGAGTGACCGCGTTTATTATGAAGGGAGCAGAAGGCATTACTGTTGAAATTATGATAACCTCTTTCGTCAAGCATTACTCGACAGTCCGCTGAGACGTGACCTTTGAGTCCACATCGGTAACATGTTACCTTTCTCGAGTCACGGGAGGATGAACGGTGACGAGAATGAGAGCGTTGATCAGAACGTGACAAATGAGTGTTTGAAGGTGGAGATGGGCTCTGAGGGGAGGAGCTTCGGTGAGAAAATGGGGGCTTGATTGAGGAATGCGGTGACTGAACCAAACTTACTGGCTGAGGAACAGGTGGCGATTTCTCTGATATTTTCTTGCACAGATCATACAAGAAATCTTCCTTACTGAATTTAATGTCGCTTGCAACGGTGAAGGTTGGTGAATCGAGCTGAACAAGGAACAGGAAATACGACATAAGGCGTTTGAAATCAGTAGAAGATATATTGCCGTCTGTGTCGATCCACTGAGAGGATTTCATTTGCTCTGTTAACTCAGCACTGAGAGAGGATGCAATATTCTCTGCCTTATACACATCATGAGTAGAACGAGCAATATTAGTGAGAGTTTGAGCAATTTTGAGGAAGGAATGAGTTGCACCTAATTGTGAGTGACCAGAGAAATGAGAGATTAATGCTGTGGTGAGTTCATCGTATGTAGAAAAACTGAGGAATTTATCGGTTTTTATGAGTTTTCCCGCAAGACTAGATGGGTCATGACAAATCCGTGATTTTAAAATGGCTAATTTTTCCACATCAGAATAAGCTGAGCGACGTGTACATTCATCATTTACACGCCGGACAAAGGCTTGGACTGATTCAGAGTTAGTACCAGAAAAAGGAGGAATTGAGACATTATCAGATATGAGAGTAACCTGAGGTGTGGGTGTGTGAAGTGACTGGTCGTTAGACATCGTGAGGGAAATAGTGCTCACGTTGAGGAAACACACAAGAAAACAGAGAAACACTGAGTGTACACAAAAAATGTAGAATAACTAGCACAATAAGGAGAAAAATATAATAAGAACTAAGGTACTTAACTAGCAGAGGACCAAGGAGGTGGAACACGTGGGCGCTGACTGATCACGTGGTGAATGGGAGTATTTCTGGGCTGCGACACGTGGTGAAGAGCGATGGGCGTCTTGAGGGCGGAGACACGTGGTGAGGGCGTGGAAAACTTGTTTGAGGGACCACGTGGTGATGGGTGATGACCGTCTTGAAGGGACACGTGGTGAAGGGCGATGGGCGTCTTGAGGTGATGCGTGGGCAGCGAAGATGGCGCGCCGCGAACAAAATGGAGGTAGAGGTGATGGGCGTCTTGAACAGCAGGGCGAGGAGGCTTGTACTCACTCGGAATAGATGCTACTGCAGAAGGGCGACGAAGGAAGCGACTGCAGGGCGTAGAGGAGAACACGAGGTGGGCGAGGCAAGGGCGTTTGTGTAGAGTCACTTACTGGCAGAACGATGCACGTGAGTGTAGAGACTTGATGACGGAGGAGGCTGAATCTTGATAATTCGTCGCTTGGAAGGACGAATTCCACCGTTGCACACCAATTGTATCGGTGATTATGGATGTTACAGGTCTGGTCACCGCGTGGCTTGGAAGAGTGGAGGTAGAGGGGTAGCGTGGATGATGGAGGTCTTGTCGAAACACACACGGCTTGATATAGATGATATATTGACACAACACGACTTGAGTAGATACAGAATATATATAGTGACTATGACCTTTGCCTGCCTTGAGAGAGATGACGAAACGTTGATGATGGTAGCGAGCTGAGAGATGAGCGACTGGTTGATGTAGTCGCCAGGCTGAGAGTGAGGGTGAGAAATCGTGGTGTGGGCTCAGCTGCGGTCAGGAAAGGTCGACTCCAGGTGGACTACGCGCCTATGATTGGTCGGGACTGACCCGGGAGAATGACGTCACGGGAACAGAGCTGTGTGATAGGGTCCGGCTTTGACCTGACGCCTTGGCTGGGATGTGAATTCTAGGAAAATTCCTTACCCGCATACACTCTCTCTCTCTTAGCTAAAAACAATGAATATCTTAAAACTAGTTAACAATGATATACAGATATGATATGATACATATATATATATATATATATATATATATATATATATATATATATATATATATATATATATAAATATATATATATATATATATATATATATATATATATATATATATATATATATATAAATATACATATAATTTATAATTTTATCAGCGTGTGATAATCCTTGAAGCACCTATACAGACATAACGGTATGTTGCATTCATTGCATTTATAGATCACACGCATATGTCTGCTTGGACGTCTGGTTGTGTTTTTGCACACATAACAATCCAGACGCCTCTTCTGTCCATTCAACATGCCTGTAGGAACAGCAAAATGGCGATGAAATGCATCTGCGATGCGATCAGGCTGAGGTGCATGGCGGCGACTATTGATGGTGCTTGTAGGCTGACCAAACTCTTCAGGAAGCTGCCTCTCATCACCAGCCTCGTCTTCAAGCAGCTACCTGTCATCGGCAGCATGAAGAGGCTCATCCTGGTCACTACTGGAAGACCACCCATTGTCCCTGCTGTCTATTGAACAATCGGTGCCACTGCTTTCTTTGTCACTCTCTTCCGAAAACAGCAAGCTATAAAATTTGGAAGGATTTACTTTCTCCTGTTGCCGTGGGCGTGGTGTGGGCGTTTGGCAGGGTCCTGTTTCGGAAGAGGGTAAGGCTAGTTTGGCAAAATTTGAAGGAAGATCAATAACTGTTGGACAAAGAGTTTTGACATAAGATGTTTGCATTTATTGTGAAGATGCTTAGTTTATAATAAAATAATAATTCTTACCAATTAATATGTATGTACAAACACAATCACACACACACAGACACACACACACACACACACACACACACACACACACACACGATTCCCTTTCTTACCTTGACTGCATAAGCTTTGGTGTTTCCGTAGGAGTGGTATGGGTGTTTGGCCAGGTCCGGCTACAGCGGCGGGTATGGATGGCTGCCCAACATAAGAAGTCAAATCCTTGCCTATCGTAGAAAAAGTTTTGACATAAGATATTTGCATTTTTGTGAAGATGCTTGGTCTATATAAATGTTATATATTTTTTACAAATTAATATGTATGTACGTACACACACACACACACACACACACACACACACACACACACACACACACACACACACACACACACACACACACACACACACACAT
>JAXIVD010005247.1:20000-22500 GCA_036785275.1 Cancer borealis | reverse complement strand
TATCCTTCTTGCTGGAAGTTTGCTCATATTCAATCTGTCTCTTAAAAGGGTGACCGCTCCAATCCTTCAAACCACTGCTCTATAGCTTTGATTTCCTGCTCTTCTAAAGCCTTTGAGTCTGTCCTTAACAAGAAAATAACGAGGAATCTATCAGCTCACAATTTTCTCTTTGATTGCCTGTATGGTTTCCGGAAAGGCTGGTCTACTGGTGATATTGCTTTTCTAACTGAATCTTGGTCATCCTCTTTTAGGGACTTCGGTGAAACTTTTGCTGTCGGCCTTGACATATTGAAAGCCTTCGATAGAGTCTGGCATAAATCTTTAATTTCTAAATCACCCTCCTACGGATTCTAATCTTTTCCCTGTACCTTCATTTCCAGTTTCCTTTCTGACCGTTCTATTGCTGTTATAGTGGACGGTCACTTGTCTTCCCCTAAAACTATCAACAGTGGTGTTCTTCAGGGTTCTGTCCTATCACCCACTATCTTTCTATTATTCATCAATGATCTCCTAAATCTGACTCAATGCCCTATCCACTCCTATGCTGATGACACCACATTGCATTTTTTCAACGTCGTACAAAAGACGCCCAGCCCAACAAGAATTAAGTGATTCAAGGCGAGATGCTATAACTTCTAATAACTATAACTTCTGATCTTTCACTAGTTTCTAATTTAGGCAGAGAATACCAGGTTCTGTTCAATACCTCAAAAACTCAATTTTTACAACTATCTACTCGACATAACCTTCCAGAAAACTATCCCCTCTTCTTCAATGACACCTAAGTTCCCCTCTCCTCCACATTAAACACACTCGGTATATCCTTTACCAAAAATCTAAACTGGCAATTTCATGTCTCTACTCGTGCTAAATCAGCTTCCAAGAAGTTAGGTGTCCTATGGCGTCTGTGTCCATTTTTCTCTCCCTCCCAGATGCTTTCTCTGTACAGGAGCCTTATCCGGCCATGTATTGAGTATGGCTGTCATGTCTGGGGGGGTTCAACTCACACAGCTCTTTTAATCAGGATCTAAAGCTTTTCGTCTCATCAACTCTCCTCCTTAAACTGACGATCTTGATTCTTTAAATCACCAACGCAATGTTGCATCTTTATCTATTTTCTACCCCTATTTTTACTTCTTCTCATCCTTATTCTGTCCATCTTTCTAATGCAAGAGTTAACCAGTATCCTTGCTCTTGCATCCCTAACATTGGTAAATTCTAGAACTCTCTTCCTTTGTCTGTTTTTCCACTTGCCTATGACTTAAATTCTATCAAAAGAGGAGTGTCACGACCCCTCTAATGTTTACTGGACCTACACTCCTTGCTTCTTTACTCCTACTGTCCTATTTACATGGTCTGGCGACACGCGGAATTTTTTTAACGTATTTTTGTTTTCCCTTAGCCAATTCCCTTTTAATGTTAAAAAAAAATGTTTTTATAAAAAAAAACTGGATAGATGAAAATCTATCAACATAATAATTGATTTGCCACTTTGTATTTTACCACTCACTAAGATGTTGGATTGTTATTGTAGTTTCTTCGGTGGATATAGTTATTTTATCCATCGCTTGTGTATCGTTGGCGAATTATGATATCTTACAGGTGAGGCCTTCATAAGTATCTACAACGGTAAAAACGGATGCAAAGCAATAATGTAATACTTTGGCCAATTCAAAATGTGTTACTTTACCATTTCCTAGATGGGGTGGGTTAGTATTTGTTGTAATACTTTTCTTATTACGTACATAGGTGTAAGATCCTTTGGGAATAGAAGTAAAAAAAATAAATACAGTAAAGGGCTCGATGGTAGATGGATGAATGTTGCAGTGAATGGTTTTTTTTTCACCCGTGGCGCCGGTAGGCTTCATGGAGACCTTATGTGGTTGGTCTCCGCCCGTTAGTAGCGCGGGTTAGATTTTTTAAGTGGATCCTCGTTTCTTATTGAGAGGCTCATGCTGCCAGCGGAAGCTCCTCGCGCATATAGCATTGAAGTCCCGTCCTGGATAGTCTTATGGCAGCATGTGGGTGATCTTGGATCACTCGGCGGTAGTAGCAAAGAAAAGTGGCCAGCACGTTCCGGTACTCGAGCGCGGGGCCCTGAGCTGGTATGCCCGACTACTAGACACTAGTGTATAGGTTTGGGGTAGCGTAGCTGTGGTTAATAAGGCTCGGAGACGTGGTGTGGGTTTATTATAAAATAAACAACAAAACTGGACAGAGGAGTGACGAGAGTTGATCTTGCCCGTAGTAATGGATGTGCCCGACTGATGCGAGCTGGAAGGTTAAGCCAGGGCGCGTGGGGTCGACTGCGTAGTTGCTAGACGTCACAAGGTGATACAATAGAGAGCGCGCCAAATACAAATACAATACATGACACTGATATATATATATATATATATATATATATATATATATATATATATATATATATATATATATATATATATATATATAATACCTCAGCTCCCTACGCTTGGCCACCGCCTCACCAATGTGAACT
>JAXIVD010005247.1:10000-12500 GCA_036785275.1 Cancer borealis | reverse complement strand
GAGGTATGGCTGGCCAGTTGAAGGACTCCCCAACATATGTGCATGTGGTTCCCCCAACAACATCGACCACACCATGACCTGCAAGAAGGGGGGTATCGTGTGCATCAGGCACGATGAGGTGAGGGACCTGACAGCCAACATGCTCAGGTAGGTGTGCCATGACGTCGCCACCGAGCCGACTCTTCTGCCACTTGGAGGAGAAAACCTGCGGTTGAGGTCGGCAAACATCTCCGATGAAGCTCGAGTTGACGTCAGTGCTCGGGGGTTTTGGACGAGGGGGCAGAGAGCCTTCTTCGACGTCCGGATCTTCGACCCGACGGCAACATGTCACCGCGAACTCTCTCTGGAGGCTGCCCACCGTAAGAATGAGCAGGAGAAGACGAGAACCTATGGCGAAAGGATTCAACACGTCGACCACGGCACCTTTACGCCTCTGGTCTTCACCACGTCCGGCGGGATGGGCTCCAAGGCTAAGTGCTTCTACTCAAGACTAGCTGATTTGATGGCAGAAAAGAAGCACCAGCCAAGGAGCCATGTTGTCGCCTGGATGAGGTGCCGCCTCTCATTCTCCCTTCTCAGATCTTCCCTCCTGTGTCTCCGGGGTACCAGGCACGCCACTCCCTCCACCACGGACATAAGTGACCTTGATTGCGAAGCCACAGTGGTAGAGAATAGAATAGGGGTGGGTAGGTTAGGGAATTGAATAAGGATGTAAATATAGGGGTAGATGTATATGGTTAGGGGTTAGAATATTATGGTTGGATGCCACAGCCATTAGCGACCAGAGTTGGGGCTAATGACCTCCAATTTGTGGAGCCCATGCAAATAAAAAGGGTGGAGGTATCTTTAAATGTAGTAGTAGTAGTAGAAAAAAACTATTACAACTACTACTATTTCTACTACTACTACTACTACTACTACTACTACTACTACTACTACTACTACTACTACTATTACTACTACTACTACTACTGCTAGTACTACTACTACTACTACTACTACTACTACTACTACTACTACTTCAGATACCTCCACACCATGTTTATTTATGAAATAGACGAGGGCTCCACGAATTGGAGATCAGTAGCCCCAACTCTGGTCGCCACTGACTGTGGCATCCAACCATATTACTACTACTTATCTACTATTTACTTAAATATAATACTTATTTACACTACACTACTACTACTACTACTACTACTACTACTACTACTACTACTACTACTATTACTACTACTACTACTACTACTACTACTACTACTACTATTACTACTATTACTACTACTACTCTTACTACTATTACTATTACTATTGCTACTACTACTATTACAACTACTACTACTGCTACTCCTATTATCACAACTACTACTACTACTACTACTACTACTACTAATAATAATAATAATAATAATAATAATAATAATAATAATACTATTACTACTACTACTACTACTACTACTACTACTACTACTAATACTAATACTACTACTACTACTACTATCTGAGACACCATGGAGGAAGGACGGGTCTGGGACTCCTCGTGATTTAAGCTGCTACATTGGATTCGTACAAGTGTTTACGAATGTTGGAATACATCACAATACTTTCTGAACAGTAAAGTAAGTGCTAAGTAGCAACAGTAACTATTAATTCGTTTTAAACAGTGAATATTGGAGTATTTTCCAGTCGATGTGGATCTCTTTACCTGGCAAGGAGTGTCATGGTGGCATCCTTTTCAGTTCTTGGAGCTTCGAAACACTGAAGCAGTGAGTGATGAAAAAGGGAGAGTGACATAGTAATAAATAGATTACTGTGCTTTATAAACTCTGTTCAGAATGATTATGACCAAGCTTCTCTCATCAATGTGGTGAAATCCTTTTATTTCCACGAAGAGATTAAGAAAGCTAAGGAATTGGTCTGTGTACAACTAAAAAATGGTATCGTGTGGTGTAGAGATCCAGACAAGAAAGACAAAAATCTAAAAGTCCTTGTTGGAGACCACAAGATTTTGAGTGAAGCTCCAACCAAGTAAAAGTTTGTCTCCGACACCTACAAAAAAAATGTCTCCTGTGGAATTATTTGCTCCAATCTTGAACAATTTGTCTGAAGAAGTTGCAAACATTAATGAGGTTTTTTCAAAGATTTTGGACATAAAAACTGAAGTGTTCATTGCGGGAGAGTCAGTGCGAGACATAAAAATGGATATATGCGATATAAAGCGAAACTTTTCTAGTGCCATAACAGGAATGGATAATGCTACTAAAGACCTGTCATTTCATGAAATTACTGTTGTGAATGACATGAGACTTAATTGAACCTCATTAGAGCATAATGCTCAAGTTGTAAAAGATGAAATGCAAAAACTAAATAAATATTATGGTACTGTAGCACCTCCAAAGCAAAGTGTTGGTGGATCATCAAGGATTCGAGAGGATATTAGCAGCAGCGAGACACCAACACCTATGGACACTGAACCACCGATACAGTGTCAGCCGCCGGA
>JAXIVD010005247.1:0-2500 GCA_036785275.1 Cancer borealis | reverse complement strand
AACGCGCGCGCGCGCCCGTGTTTTAGTGGTTAACGTCCACGCCTTTTACAGGAAAAGTGCAAGGTTTGAGCCCTGCTCAAATCCGAAAGGATTTATTTTTAGACAGGTACTGTCCTCTTTCTCTCCCCCTCCCTCTCTTCCTCTTTCTCTCATTTTTCACCAATTATTGGCAACTCTATTTACATGCCCTCCTCTTATGCCTCAGTTTGTTATCTTTTATTTTGTCCTCTTCAATTTATTAGCTTGTGTTTGTCTTTTTCGACACTTTTCGTGGGTTTAATTTTTCTATATTTTGTCTTGTTTTTTTTCTCTTTTCTTTCTGTTTTCTATTTTTTTTTTCGCTTTTCTTCCTGTTTTTGTCTTCTTTGTTAATTTTTCTAATTTCTTTTGTCCGAATACTTTTTATCTTGTCCGTAATAAACGTTCATGCTTGACTAACTTACTTGACTTCTTTCATTATATGTTTTTTGACGTGTACTATGAAAGAAAAACAGGGGATGTCATATATGTGGAATTTCAAAAGACGTTTGATAAAGTTCCTCATAAACGATTGCTTAATAAACTACTGACAGACGATATTTCTGTAAACATTCACAATTGGATTCATGACTCTGGAACGAAGACAGAGAAGGGTTTTAAATGGTATTTCGTCTGGCTGGTTTAAAGGAAAAAGATGTGTATCCCATGGTTCAGTATTTGGTCCTGTTTTGTTATAGATATATGTTAATGACAGATGAAGGGTTATCTTGTAAAATATCAATATTTCCCGATGACACGAACATTGCCAGTAAAGTAACGATGACACGTGACAAAGAAACTTTGCAGTCGGATCTAGATCGATAAACTAGTTGAGGATACAAATGGCAAATACAATTTAGCGTCGATAAATGCAAAGTTTTACCCATTGGAAGTCATAACGATCAGTATTTAATGAATTGCTAACAACTTTCTGCAGTTGATAAGGAAAAGGATTTCATTGTCATAATATCAAGCGATTTAAACCCCAGTCAGCATTGTTCAGAGGTAGTTGAAACTGATAATATACTGTTTGGTTTCATCGGACGTGCTTTCGAAAATTATTCAAGAAAAAATGTATTAAAGCTTTATAATTCACTGGTACGACTCTATATCGAATACTGTGTACAGTTTTGGTTGTCCTACTACAAGAAAAAATAGAGAAAAGCTAGGAAGAGTTCAACGAATAATAGCGAAAATTATTGCCAGGCTGAGAAAACTTAGAGCTAAGCTTATTCAGTCTATGGCTGCATGTTTTTTTTCTATTGTTTCCTTTCATGCCAGTCTCGGCTGGAGGAAGCAGCGGGTGGGGGGGTGACTCCGCCTTTACTGTTCTGTGTCTCTCACTTTAGATTAGATAGTGTAGTTCATCTCAGCCTCGTAAGGGCCAACAGGTCTGCTGTTTTTATATTCTTCCATTGTATTCCTTTGCGTTCGTGTTCCTCCTCCACCTATCTTTCCTTATTCACTTCTATTTTTCATTCATCTCCTTTGAATTCGTTTATTACGACTGATTTTGAAGCATATGTCTTTCCGTCTAGTTTACAATGTTTTCCAATTATGTTTCTCATTTGTATTCTTATTCTTATTTTTTGTAGTCTACATTGGCTTCGTTATTTATTTTTGTTCCTTATTTTCTTTTTTTCTTTATCTTTCTTTACTCTCGTTTTTGTCTGTTTTGATCGCTCTTTTTTTGTGACAATCTAATTTTCTTCGTGTCGTATCTTCTTCTTTTTCTTTTTATCATCATTATTATTATTATTATTATTATTATTATTATAATAATTATTATTATATTATAAATTATTATTATTATTATTATTATCAATAATATTTAATTCGTCATCGTCATTGTCATCTTGATCATCTTTTTCATATATATATATATATATATATATATATATATATATATATATATATATATATATATATATTTTTTTTTTTTTTTTTTTTTTTTCTTCTTCTTCTTCTTCTTCTTCTTTCTTCTTCTTCTTCTTCTTCTTCTTCTTCTTCTTCTTCTTCTTCTTCTTCTTCTTCTCTTCTTCTTCTTCTTCTTCTTCTTTCTTCTTCTTCTTCTTCTTCTTCTTCTTCTTCTTCTTCTTCTTTTCTTCTTCTTCTTCTTCTTCTTCTTTCTTCTTCTTCTTCTTCTTCTTCTTCTTCTTCTTCTTCTTCTTCTTCTTCTTCTTCTTCTTCTTCTTCTTCTTCTTCTTCTTTTCCATTTGTTTTCATTTATATTTATCTTTTGTTCTTCTTTTCTCCTTCTTTGCTTTTTCTTCTACTTCGTCTTCGTTTCAACCTCATGTGATTATTCATAACTTCAGATTATTTTGCATTCTTCTCTGTTGCATACCTATTCTCATTTCTTACTTCTACCTTTTCCACATTCCTCTCTCCTCCTTCTGTGATTATATTTCTTCATTTTCTGTCTATCTCTCAAATCTCAATAACTCTTTCCTTCAACCTATTATCTCAATTATCACAGACC
>JAXIVD010005246.1:20000-30347 GCA_036785275.1 Cancer borealis | reverse complement strand
TACTGCTCCACCTATTTATTATAAATATGAAGTCTTACATACTATACATAGTGTACTCAACACATCTGTGAAGGTTTCAGGCAGTGCTCACCCTTATTTACCTCGCAAAACGTCTTTGAAGTTATGTTATGTTATGTTGGTTAAGTTATGTTAAGTTATGGTTAGGTTAAGGTTGTTAGGTTAGTTTGCGTTTATTTTATGGTTATGTTAATTAAGTTAGGTTAGGTGCGGTTCAGTTAGGTTCGATTACATAAGATTTTTACATTTTAATACCCAAATCCCAAAATAACAATTTTGCGAGCCCTAACTTCCGGGTAATAAAAAGTAAAAATCTTATATAATCGAACCTAACTGAACCTAACAAACTAACTATAAACTAACAACTTTAACATAACCATAACTTGACATAACCTAACCAACCTAACATAACCTATCATAATTTCAAAGACGTTTTGCGAGGTAAATAATTGTGAGCACCACCAGAAACCTTCACAGATATGTTGAGTACACTATGTATAGTATGTACGACTTCATATTTATAATAAAGAGCTGGAGCAGTATTTGTAAAAAAATAATAGTTGTAACATTGTCAAGGTTAACCTCGAGGTTCATCAGACTTGAATCTACTTTTCAAGAATCTAATGGTGTTTTCAGTAACACATTTAGTTATATAAAGTTTTTTTTATTGTACAATAAGCAGGTTGGTGATAATTAGGGGTGCCGCTGTCACCTTAAATGCATCAGGAAATGAAAGTTGTAACTCTCGACCATAGTCTACACCATACTTGACTGGACACTCGAAATCGGACCTTTTGCAAACAGGCCCTACGGCAGATTTTTAGAAAAATCAAATAAAATACTTAGAAATAAGATAGGAACCTCAAATAAAAAGCAAACACTTCAGAGTGCTGTAGAGAATATGTTTATGATCAACAAAAACAAATTAGTCAACGTACGTCATCGGTGAGCGACAATTATTAAATCCTAAGAAACCAAGAAAAACACAAAATTTGCAATAATTTCCAGGAATATTGGAATTTCAATCTGAAAACACTTACATACATAGCCCATATAGTCTATATTAATATGCAATACCATAGAATACACCATGCGTGACTGTGCACTCGAAATCGGGTCTTTCGCAAATGTGTCCTGAGGCGATTTTTTTGTTTGTTTTATTTGAATAAAATACCTAAAATCATCATAGAAACCTCAAACAAAAAACAAACACCTCAGAGTGATGTGAAGAATATGTTTATGAACAACAAAAACAAATTAGTCAACATACGTCATCGGTGGGCGACAATTATTAAATCCTAAGACCAATAAAAACACCAAATTTGCAATAATTTCCAGGAATATTGGAATTTTAAACTGAAAACGCATACATACATAGCCAATATAGCCCATACTAATATGCATTACCATAGACTACACCATACTTAACTGTTCACTCGAAAACTTGAACACAACACCCTAAGTCACTCGTAATCAATTCACTCATACTCACACTTTACATACCCATAAATAACATCAAGAAGAAAAACGTAACATTCCTAATCAACTTACGATGTTTGCTGAGTGTCATCGAGAGAGCGTTTCTCAGAGACTGTGTAAAATAACTCCATTGTAATTCCTTATTGGTGATGGTCTCTAGTCAGCTTGTTGGTTTCATTGTCTCCTCCTCCTCTTCTATCTAGCAATGTTCTTTCCAATGATCTTATCACCATACATCACTTTCCCGGCGTACGTACTTTTCCTTTTATCCTGCCATGCTCAGTGAAAACGTAGAAAACAAACAAAATATTTCGAAATAGTTTCAAATCTTATTTCAAGCATGATTCAGAGTATACAATAGAAGCTGATGTAGAGAGTTAAGGGTGTGTGTGCCTTTTGGTTAATTGATTCAAGCTACGGTCACACTAGGTATTGCTAACGCTAGCCTGGCTTCCGTTTTCCCTGGATTTACAGCGATACGACTAGCAATCTGGTCACACACAGTAGAACCACTAACCTTGTGGAATCAGCTGATCATAACAACAACACAAGCCGTTATGGAGGAAGCACTTCTCTTCTTCTTCTTCTGCTCATGAACATTTTCCATGAGACTTATAATAGCGTCATGGGACCAATTAATTGAACTATTTATGTTGGTGGCCTTTGTAAAGGTTTGTTTTGGTCTTCCTCTTCTTCTTCTTGTGATCTCTTTCGCCTTGATCTTGTCATACGAGAAGTAATTTTTCTCATACTCATAAAACGTCATTGAAAAAAGAAGTGCAATATTTTTTTGGTTGCATATATACTGAATAAACGATAGTTTCTCAACTCAGACCTCCTGTGACATCAAGATCAAGATCAAGCCACGAATTGTTGTGAAAAATTCATTCCCAAGCCGATATAACGATAATATGACATTTGATCACAATCAAATCATATTCAGGAATGGTGATTTCACAATATGTGATGTTTTATTTTAGAAATTATTGCGAATTTGCCAGAAATTTTTGCTATAAATATGCTTTATACACAACTCCCACACGATTTTTCACTCCAACTTGTAATTTTTATGTTAATTTCTTATTTGCAAAAGTTGTAAACATTTTTTTTAGGTTCAGCCATGGTTTAGCAATCATTACTGATTGTAAAGACATGAAATACAATGTCCTAAGTAGAATATGAACTGATATATGAAGTATTATCTGTCATCACTCATAGCAGCGGAATCTATAGGGCCTAAATGTAATATCATCTGTCAGCGATTGTCGCGAGTGTCCAGTTAAGTATGGTGTAGTCAATGTCTCGACACTTCCTCGGAGAAGTGACTATAGTGTGACGGCTGGGCAGCGACTGGCCTCTCATTGTTATTGTTTTGATCCAGCGAATCCAAAACAGATTCTGATGTTCTAGAGTAGTGGCGATGGTTTGCGCTACCTTAAGCAGATAATATTAGCCTACGAAGCCTCCAGATCGAATACGACTACAACATTTCACCAGCAAGTGAAAAATCTTTTAAACTTTGATGGCGAGTGACGCGCTACCCCCGATATCCACAGTTTCCCCCGGTGGAGAGGTGTAAGTGAAGGAATTTGTGGACGGCTCAATGCGCTACTAGTCGGGTTTACGCGCTATGTGGAGGGTATTGCGACGGGCGCGTTAGGTGCCTTAAGTTCTCTATCTTTATGCACAAGCTATTATAATTGTTGTCATTAAGTAGTTAGTGATGCCTCTTGCCTGTCAAATAATAAAAGCTTAAAAAAATAAATCAAAGATTGCAAACTAGCTTTTTATTTTTACAGATACAATTATATTGACAAACAAACAGAGACGCTGTCAGTAAGTGTCGAAAATCATAAACAAATAAATTTCCAAAAGAATTCAAAGCGAAAAGGTTGAAAATACACTATGCAAAGTTTTATCAAGCATCATCAAAATAGTAGGGCAATCTCACACCAGCCTCAGTTACACTTCGTACAATAAAACTCATCATCCATTGCTTCAATGTCTTCCTGAAACTTCCCAGTCAAATCAATCTCATTCACACATTCCACATGCCACCAGCTGTCGCACAGTGCACATTGCACTCTCACTTTTGCTCTTGTTTCACATTGACATTTAGGACAGAGTTCATTCACATATTCAACTAAATCATCAGTCATCGTCCAGGACTGGCTCATCCCCACTGTCTGAAGAGTCTGTCTCCTCGCCTTTCTGCTTTTGGGAAGCAGACAGAAACTTCCTGAACTGTTTTTCTTTCCTTTTCTCTTCTTCTCATCTCTTTCTTTCCTTTCGTTTTCCTTCTGTTTTTTCTTTTCCTCCATTCGCCTTCTCTTTGCTTCAGCTTCCTGTTCCTTTACCTTTTTTCTCTCCTCTCGTTTTGTTTTTCTTTCCATTTTTTCCCTTTCCTCTTTTTTATTTCTCTGTTTCTCTTCAATCATTTGCCGGTACTCAACACCACTTATTGAACATGGCAATGCCGCGGTGGTCTTTTTCAATCCCTTTTTCTTTTGGAATGAGGGCAGTGTGAGGTAATCCTCAATCTTTTTGGAATTTTGGCATGTAGAAGGCAAGGACTGTGGGGCAGGCTACGATGTGGAAGGCAGGGACTGTGGGGCAGGCTGTAAGGTTTTTTCCAACAACACCTTCCATTCTTCATAGAGTGGGTCCTCCATGTCGTACAACTCCTCTTACCGCTTCATGAATTTCAAAGTTGTTTCTTCCCCCAGCGAGAAGTTAAACTTTATCAGCTTAAAAATGTTGGAGAATGCTGAAGGAGTGGGAGCTCCTTGTTCTGGCCTCGAGAACTTTGATTCAATGAAATGTTGCTTATAAATGAAAGACAAACAAAATAAAAGTTCATGCAAACACACGCAGTAAACACAAATACATGCTCGAATATAATACCTTTTCATTACGTAATTATTAGCCTCTCCTGTCATTTTCTGCTTTACAAGTCAAAACAGCTTGTGTGTAACATCTCATTTATGCTATTCACAATAACATTAAACATACTGAAATGCAGATAGTAGAAAGAGAAGACAAAAATAAAGTAAGCACACTAGCCCGACAATGATATTCTAACATCGGTGATAGGCTACACGGGGTAGAGCTACTTTGCCAACCAATGATGTTTATGGCTGGTGTGCGGGCTACCCACGCCATCACTCATTTGTTGAGACTAGGCTTGTTTATCTTCAACCATTTAGCAGTCATGCATTGTAACAATGTATTAATTGACAAGCAATGTTAGTTTTGTATCAAAATAGGTGGCAGTGACTAACACTGACATTCATTTGTGCTATCAAAAGTGTTAGCGATGAGGACTGAAACACAACTTACCTTAATACTGTGTGAAGATGCACTGGTTCTCTCTCACTGGCTCGCGCAGAAAACAGAGCGATACTGGCGGTAAAATTTAAACTTCGCTCTGTCTTTTCTGCTCTTTGTTTATTTGTTTTACGGGACTTTACGCACAGACCCGACTGGCGCGCAGACCCTCCACTACTCTATATATGCACCAAAGATCTTATAAAAGATCCTTGATTTGCACCCAGTGAATCCAAAATGGATTCGGATTCAGAGCAGAAGCCGGAGTAGATTATTAGGAACAAATAGAAGAGGCCTCTAATTAACCTAAACCGCTCCGACACTATTTTAACTGTCCCGATCTCATTATTAATTTTCGACAGTGTAATATGGGGCTAGAAATGCTCCTAACAGTCTCATCTAGACCCTGAGATAGTCTAGAGTTACATGCAGTGTATTGGTTGAAACTGCAATAATACCAAAACTTATTTCTAGGGGCGATTTCAGTGGGGTGGGGGGGAGGCATATTTCGGCTATTGGACAGCAAGCAGTATTCTTCTTCTCCTTCTTCTTTTGACCTATTCCGCTTGGTATCGCTTTGTAGGTCGATCTTCTGTCTACTTCTTCCTTCTATCTCTTTCTATAGATTATGCTGTTCAGTTTTGTTCAGTCAGTCTCTTTCTCCTTTCCCAACTCTACAGCAGAAACTTTTTTGTACACTTCACCACTCTTTCAGTTTCCTTGTCTCCATACAATCCCAGTACAGTGGTGATTCCTCCATCCACTTCATCTAGTCTCTTGCTCCATTCTTCCTCCCTAATAATCTCTGTAATTCCTTCTACCAGCTGTTTTCTCTCTTCTTCGTATCTATCACAAACCACTACCATATGTTCTACCGTTTCCTTCACTCCCTTACATAATCCACAGCTCTGCTCCTGTTCATCCCTGTTTCTACCATTCAATTCTAAGGTGCCTGTCCTTGCCTTAAACAATAATTTGCTTCCCCAATCCCCGACGTGCCACTCTATCCTCCCAGGTTTCTGTTTCCTACTGTACCACTTTAGTGTAGACTTCTTTTATATTCCTGATCTCCACCTTCTCCATCCATTGTCTTCTATCCTTCTGCTTATATCCCTCATTTTCAGTCTACTCCACTCTTCTTCTAGATTTTCCTTTCTCTTCCATCTATTAACCTCTCTCCTCCACGTGGATCCTGGCCTGTTCTCCTTCATGATTTCCTTGGCCCATCTATCTTCTTGGAGTCCTTTAATTTTCTTGATAAATGACAGATTTCCCTTGGCAATTCTTTCCCTGAAGGTACTTCACCCCATATCACCCCTTACTGCCTCCAGACCTGTACATCTAATGACTCCCAGAGCCCATCGACCTGTCATGTCCTGCACTTTATCCAATTCTTGGATGTCCTTCTCTGTGAATTTTGTCACCTCAGCTCCATATAAACAATGTGGGACTGCCATACCCTTCCACAGACTCCTGCCGACTTCATATTTATTGATCACCCTACTTCCTCCATTCAGGATCATCCCTGCTGCTCTCCTTGCCTTGCCTTCACTAATTTTCCTTTGTCGTTCCCCGCCTATGCCTTCACTGCTGACTTCCATTCCTAAGTAAGTGTACTTTTCCACCACCTCTAATACATTGTCTCCCAGCACCCACTGATTGTTCCGCTCATCGTTTATTTGAATCACTTTGCACTGTCGCGAACTGAACCTTAGCTTCCATTCTTTTCCATAATAGTTTGTTATTTGTAATAGTTTCTCCATATGGTTCTTGTTGTCCGTCATGAGCACCACGTCATCAGCATATGCTAAGCACCCTAGTCTGTTGCCTCCAATTTCTACCCCTCTACCGCTCACTCTAATTCTTGTTATCACTTCTTCCAGATATATGTTAAATAAGGTTGGGGACATCACACAACCTTGTCTTACTCCCACATTGTTCTCCAACCATCCCGTGCTCACTGATCCAAGACTAAATTTCACTTCATTTTTTTCATATACGTTTTCTATCACTTTCACTACTTTCCTGTCCATTCCGATATGTCTTAGCAGGCTGTGTAATCTTTTTCTGTCAACAGTGTCGTATGCTTTTTTTATGTCCAAAAATACCAAATACAGATCTTTTCCAGTTACTTTACTCTTTTCAATCACGTCTCTTATAACAAATAAGTTCTCCAGTCCTCCTCTTCCTTTACTGAAACCCGCTTGTTCTTCACCCCATATCTTATTTTCCTCTGCCCATTGTTTTAGCTTTTCATTTATTACTACACCAAACACTTTTGCCATCACATTCATTACTGCTATGGGCCTATATTTTTCAATGTTATTCTTTGGTTTCCCTCCTCCTTTGTGAATTAAAGTCACTCTACTTTTTTTTTTCCAGTCTCCGGGTACCACTCCATCCTCTAAAATTTTTCCGAATAACTTCCTCAATTCCTTTTTCAGTTTATTTCCTCCATACTTTATAAATTCCCCGAGGATGCCATCAGTTGCTCCGGCTTTTCCCAATTTAATTTTCCTTAAGGCCTCTTCCACGTCTCTCTCTTTTATGTGTACAGCCTCCATGTCCTTTGTGTTGCTGTATATCATTATATCTTCTTGTGTCTCCTCCTCTGTGTTCTTCACTATCACCTTTTTCCAAAAGCGTTCTATTTCAGTCTGTATCTCTTCACTATTCCTTGTTTCTCTTCCGTCAACTTGTAGTTTCACCTCATCACTTGATACTCCTTTCCTTCCGTTCCTTTTCAGTCTCCTCCATCCTTCCTTTTCTCGTTCTCTGCGTGGCATGTCGTTAAGTTTCTTGGGTTGGTCTTCTTCCCATTTTGTAATTTTCTTCCTTACCAGAATTTGAGCCTCCTTCTTCGCCTTCTTGTATTTCTCCCAGGCATTTTGCCATTCTTGCTGGTATTCGTTACTTTGTTTCTTTCCTTTCTTATTCAGCCTTCTCTGTATCCTATTTTCCTTCTTTCTGCTAGCTATCGCTTCCTCCACCTCTTTGTCCTACCATCCTTTAAGTCTGAGTGGGCCCACTTTTATTTTCTTGGTTCCAATTTCATTGACTGCTTCTTGCTTCAAAATTTCTTTGATCTTTCTTTTCCATGTGTCTACACTCGTCAGTCTTTCACAAATTTGTTCTTGTATTCTTTCATTGACCTTTATTGCATATTTCTCCCAATTTGCTTTCTCTATTCTCCATTTTTCGATCAATTTTTCCTTCTTCATCTTTTTTTCCATTTTTGCTTTCCCACAAGTTATGCCAATCAAAAAGTGATCTGAAATATTAATGTCTTCATTTTTCCAAATCATACATCCTTTTTCTTCTACTTTCTTGTTCACTAGGATATAGTCATTAGCTGATTCATCATTCCCGTCCTGCCAGGTTATCGGGTTTCCAAGCTCCCAGTTCTTTATTTTCAACTTGGTGCTGTCCACAAAATCAAGCAGCAATTGGCCATTTCTGTTCACCTTTTCACTGTTCAGTCCAATGTAACCATTCATATCTCCCACTACCACCCAATAATAATCTTTCCGAACTTTTTCACTTATTTTAACCATCACTTTATATAACCTTTTATTTTCTGGGTAATTTTCTGCCTTTTCCACTCCCATGTAAACCACTGTAATCCACCACACTTCCTCATACTCTGTTATTTTCACTGTTAATATATCACCTTTGTTGTACCTTAACTTCTCCAACTCCTCCTCCATGCATACTTCAGATATATCTCTTCCTTCTTTCCTCTTCATTATTACACCTACTCCACCTCCCTTCTTTTCTCCAATTTTTCTTCCTCTTCCAATCCCTATCCACTCGCCTTCTCGCCATTCAGTTTGGTCATGCCATCATGTTTCTCCCACTGCTATTACATCACAATCTTTACTTCCTTCTTCCACTAGAGTTCTCCACTTTTCTTCATTCCATCCTCTGGTATTTAGAAAGGCCAGCTGCATATTTTTGTTGTCACTCCTTGCCTTCAGCTATGCCTCACTGTGGATAGTCTTCTTGTGTTGGGCCCATTCCACCACATTCCATGCCATCCATACTTTTCCAATGCCTGACATATGTACACCATCACGAGCCCATACACGCATCCAGTCCATTCTTTCGTGTAGCTGCAGTCCGTCACATGACCACTTCTCTAACTCTTCCAGGCACTTCCTGTTTACTGCTCTTCTCACTGCATCATATCTGGATCCTTCTTCCTTTCTCCTTACCAGTGGATTCTGTTTCACTTTCACTTTCACTAATTTCACCATACTTTCCAGTAGTTGTAGTGTTTTCTGCTCTCCTATTTCCAAAAGATCATTACCTCCTCCTTCTATCATCACCAAATCATCAGGTTCAAACTCACACAGGCTTTCCACAATCTTATTTCTAATGTCCCTGATGGTTGCTCCTGGCATACTTTCATCTATTACCTTGTAGTAGCCTTTTGAAAGAAAGTGCACCTCCTTTCCCACCCCTCTCAAGAGACTGTCTCCGAACAGCCACAGTCTTTTCTTTAGCTTTCCACTTTCCTTCATCTGTAGTTGGTCTCTCCGTACAACTTTCCACCAAGCCAGCTTACCGACCCCCATCCATGTAGTGGTATCGGACTCGGCACTGCTCCCTCCTTTCTGATCTGGTCTTCCCTCTTCATTGGGTTTCTGGCTACTGACTTCTTGTTTCACCTTTGATGTACTGCTGCTCCGTTTTTCTTCTTTGGACTGTAGGTTGGTTTCAGCTGATCTCTTCTTTTCCAAATCTTGTGTCTTCTCATTCCCTATTTCACTGTCTTTTTCTACTTTCTCAGCATAGGTGTGGTCAGACAGTGTTGCTTTTTCTGCCACCTGGTGTGTTTCAGTGCCGCTGGTCTTGCTTGGGGTTGACTCCTCCTCCTGCTCCTTCTCTTTCTCTGTGTCCTCGTCCTCCTCTTTCTCTGCGTCTTCTTCATCCTTCCTGGTCACCTCTGCCATTATTCTGTTGGGTCTGGCGTCCTCCTCCTCCTCCGATTCATCATCACCCGTCTGGCTGATGATGATGTAGTCGTCGAGCTTCTCTGCCGCAGACTGTGCTTCCTTGCTTGCTTCCTCTGCATCAGACTGTGCTTCCTTGCTTGCTTCCTCTGCATCAGACTGTGCTTCCTTGCTTGCTCTATCCATCTTCTGTGATGACTCCTTCCACTCTAACTTCACTTTTTTAAGGCATACGTCACACACAAACAGAAGGTTCTTGTTATTCAGCATTTTCATATGAGAGTCCCTCACTCCTTTCATCACTGCACACCTCACATGTGACCATTCTCTACATCTCTCACAAGCGATTCCCTTACCCCTGTACGTCACCCTCTTTCCACATACTCCACAGCCACACCTTGCCATCTTTCCTTCCTTAACAGTCTTCTTCTACACTAACTTCTTGGTGAAAAAAAAAGGCGTTTTTTTTTTTTTTTTCGTGTTGAGATGATCAGCTGACTGATCCAAGATCATGATGGCGCCAAACCCTTTTCGTTGGCATCCTTATCGCCGTAGAAAAAAACTTGCT
>JAXIVD010005246.1:12500-17500 GCA_036785275.1 Cancer borealis | reverse complement strand
TAAATACAGTTTTCTTTGTTAACTTGAAGGGGTAACTTAACAATTTTACTATATAATTTCTATGAATAGGCTTCATTCTCGTAAGTATTATTATTATTATCATTACTATAATTATTAACAATCGGTAATTTTTGCATTTTGTTAGAAAATTGCAAAAATATGGAAAAACTAGAAAAAAAAAATTAACGGCTCTCAAAAAAATCCCAAACGGCTCTCGAGAAAGATCCGGCTCTTCTCGTTCACCTGGAAGAGCCGGCTCTATGAACCGACTCGTTCACAAAGCGCCCATCACTAGCTCACGCAGTGCCGACCCTGTTGAGCTGGCGGGAGGTAGTGTTGCTATTTGACTCCGTGTGTTGTGCTTAAAAACCGTGCACCATATTCTTGAATGTGATAAATTGTAGAATTAGATTATTATCCTGCTTTCAGCTATTCTATTTAATTAACATTTTGTACGCATGCACACATGTCCAAGATAGGAAGCTGCACACAAGGGAGAGAGCACTGTCACTCACGCAGTGCTGACCTTTTTATACTATTAAAACAGTGGCTAAAATTTTTCTGAAGCAGCACCCCCACTAATTCTAGCTACGAGCCGCCACTGCCTGTGAGCATGGTGATATTGCTGACTGGTAAATTAGAGGTATCGCATGTGTAGAAGAGTTAGATATAATAGGTATTACAGAAACTTGGTTAGATATTGCAGGCAAACATTTCTTACCTGAAGTAGGAATAGATTGGTGCACTTTTTTTCACAGGGATAGAGTAGGGAGGAGAGGGAGGTGTAGCACTGTACGTTAGAAACACATTAAATAACTATGTCAATACCACAATAAAAACAGATAGGAATACGGAATCATTATGGATTGATATTATTATAGGAGGGAAAAAGTTTGCGTTAATCTTACTAATAGCATCTCCTCACGGATCACCAGAATATTGGCACAGGTAATGAGATACGTAATGTACAACACGTTAGTGGTGGTTTTATTAGGGTTGCCATACGTCCGGATTTTCCCGGACATGTCCGGAATTCAGGTGTCAAAATCTGCGTCCGGGGGGATTTTTTAAAATCCCTCAAATGTTCGGAATTTCTGTTTCCATCAATAACTTAAACACACACACACACACACACACACACACACACACACACACACACACTGGGTGGCAGCTGCTTTGGTCTGGTTTCGGTCAAGACTCTAACGTGTATGGGTCCGGTATGAAGTTGTTGCTCCCAGTCGTCCCAACATCGCCTCACGTTGCGCGCCAGTCTTTAACCAGCTTTGACAGCGGTCATTTTGGATTACTGTTCGCTTGTTTGTGGTCTTGTGACCTTGATACTACAACTATTACTTGTCCCTATCAAAATGCCCAAACGAAAGTGCAAATTTACTGCAGAGATGCAGAACAAGCTCCCGTGCTTCAAAAAAGGCAGGGATGAATGGGAAGCTGAGTGTTTGGTGTGTAAACCAGGAACGGAACGGAATTCAAGATAATCAGCCTTATGCAAAGGTAAATCAGCTGAGTTTCTTTTCATTAATTTACATGTTTCCAATATTATATCAGCTGTAAGTGAAGGTGTCCGGAATTTTGATGGTTCTTATATGGCAACCCTAGGTTTTATTTGGCCTTAGTTTGAACACAAATAGCCTTTAAATATCGGGTAGGTGCCTCAAATTCTAAGTCCACACAGATGTTAGGTTATGATTAGGTTAAGGTTGTTCGGATAGGTTACGTTTATGTTATGGTTAGGTTAAGTTAGGTTAGGTTCGGTTCAGTTAGGTCCGGTTATATAAGGTTTTTACATTATATTACCCAAAAGTTAGGGTTCTCAATCTTAGAGTTTTTTTTCTGGATTTGGGTATTAAAATGTAAAAATCTTATATGACGGAACCTAACCTAACTTAACCTAACCATAACATAAACGTAACCTACCCCAACAACCTTAACCTAACATCTGTGTGGACTTAGACTTTAAGGCACCTACCCAATATTCAAAGACCATTTGTGGCCAAACAAAGGCCAACCCGCAAATAAAACTACCACTAACGTGTTGTACATTACGTACCTCATCACTTATGTCAATATTTTGGTGATTCGTGAGGCGATGCTATTAGTAAGATTTACCAAAGTATGTTGTAGGGGTTATATGTAGGACTCCGGATTTAGACGAAGCAGCTAGTGCACCCCTGATGCAAGAGCTTGCAAGGGCATCTATAATAATGTGTGCATTATGGGAAACTTTAATTATAGTAGAATAGACTGGGATAGTATGACAGGAGACGGGTGCTCAGAGGAATTCTTAAATGTCGTCCAGGATGGTAAGGGAACCAACGCGACAGGGAAATATTTTAGATCTGGTCTTCACGAATAATGAAACTTTGGTCAGTCAGGTTGAAATAGGAGCGAAATTTGATGTCAGTGACCACCATGAAATTAGATTAAAAATTAATGCAAAAAGGAGATAGAACAAAACACTGCTTTAGTACCAGATTTTAGAAAAGCCAACTACCAGGGCCTCAGACACCACCTCCAGAATATAGATTGGGAGGGAATAGGAGTAGGCAGAGAGGATCAAAACATTGAGGTAGAATTGCATTATAATATCATAGTTAGGGAAATTCATACAGGGCAGGAAAAGTATATACCTAAGAGGAGGATTAGGTCAAATAGAAATTATCCAAAATGGATGAATAGCAGCATTAGAAGGAACATTGGATTAAAAAGGGGACTCTAGAGGATAATTAAAAGGGGAGAAGTACATGTAATAGGGCAGTATAATGACTTAGCTAGGAAAGTTAAAAAGGATATTAAGACTGCAAAGAGGAATTATGAGGTTAGGATAGCTAGAGATGCCCAGAAGGATCCAAAGGGATTTTATCCCTTTGGATAAAACAAAGGATAGAATAGGACCTCTTAAAGGAATGGATGGCAGCTTGATACAAAATGGTGAGGAAATTAGTAAGGAATTAAATAAATACCTCAGGGACCAGTGTATTATAGCTAGAAATAGGGCCAACAAGATACTGGAATTACTAGTAGGTGTGTGACATATAGGAGTTCTGAGGTCATTCTGAGGTTGTATTTAGGGTTAGTTAGGCCCCACCTAGATTATGCAGCTCAATTTTGGTCCCTTTATTATAGGAAGGATATAGGCTCCTTGGAGGTAGTCCAGAGAAGAATGACCAAGATGATTCAGGGGCTGAGAAATTTACCCTACAAAGATAGGTTAAAACGTCTTAATCTCCACTCTCTTGAGAGAAGGAGCGCAAGAGGGGATATGATTGAGGCTTTCAAATGGATAAAGGAATTAATAAGGGAAACATTGATCAGGTTTTAGAATTTAGTAGTCAGGATAGGACACGTGGAAATGGGTACAAGCTAGAAAAACTTAGATTCAGGACAGACCTAGGTAGATATTGGTTCACCAACAGAGTCGTGAACGATTGGAATAGGCTGGTTAGACACGTAGTAAGTGTTGAGTCAATAGATAGTTTTAAAAGCTGGTTGGATCAGAGCATGGATAGGGATGACAGGTGGGATGGCAAAATATTGGATTATTCCAAGGGTCGGGTACAAGGAGCTGGCCTCTTGCAGTTTCCTCAATTCTTATGTTCTAGTTCCTCACAATGCACTTGGATGTACATAACACACTTTTCTATAAACAAAATTATCCATTTCGAACGATTTTGACATTGATTTTCGTCGCAAATGCATATCTAATAAGACATCCTCATCAACCCTCAACAATACTGGGGACCTGTGGGAATGCTGGGTTCTTGGGGGAAGACAAAATACAATGATTGTCAATAAGTAGTTTGGTATTTCTGCATAACTACTGCTTCGACGATATCGATATAAATATTATGTCGTACATACTGTTCAGAGCGTACTCAACAAATCTGTAAAGGTTTCAGGCGATACTAACCATTTTTTAGCTGGTAAAGCATCTTTCAAGTTATGCTAGGTTAGGTTATGCAGTAGAATTTTACATCTTCACCATTATGGCGTCTGTTTACGAAATAAAATGTCTGCAACTCGTGCAACTCCTTACTTTTGGTCATAGAGAACATTTGATACTTCTAAATTAACCTGGCTAAAGATTCGGAAGACGACCCAGTCTGTTTTTTGGACAAAGCAATTATTTCTGATAAATTTTGAAGTATTTTGATTTAATCTGAAGTTTGTTTGCTTTGCCAGGCAATTTTTTTTCCTCAAGGTAAAAATTGCCACATAAAAGTCAGATTAATTCAAAACCATTAAAATCAATGAGACTAATTTCTTTAAGTAAACCTAAGCAAACCTAATCAAACCCAACCTAACCTAAGCAAAGCTAATTGAACCTAGCCTAACCTATCTGAGTAAGTATCTGAGGTTGAATTTGCAGTGCATTATAAAGGTAACGAGATATCGAGTGGGTCATCTTACAAATCTTTACCTGGTTTGGTTAAGTTGGTTAGATTTAGTTAGGTTAGTCTTAATTAGGTTTGCTTAACTTAGATTAGGCTTAATTAGGTTTTCTTAGATTTACTTAAAGCAATTTTTCTCCTATTGATTTTGATGGTTTCAATTAATCTGACTTTTTTGTGACAATTTCTACTTTGAGGAAAAAAATTGCCTGGCAAAGCAAACAAACATCAGATTAATTCAAAACACATCAAAATCTATCAAAAAATTTGCTTTATCGAAAAAAACAGACTGGGTCGTCTTCCGAATCTTTAACTGAACCTAACATAACGTAACCTAAGTGAGCCAAATCTTAACCTACATTGACAAATATCAACACTTTGTTCAAAAGAAACAAAACTTTACTTTTAAAAGTTGTCTCACAGAAAACATTGAATATCTCACAAACTAAGAATTTGCGACGGAATTTGAATAAAGACAACCTTTTCAAAATGCAACAGATAACGCAAAAATACAACCCTGAATCCTCGAGAGCATTCTGGTGAAGATGTAAAATAATACCAGTTATGGTTAGGTTATGGTCAGGTTATGGT
>JAXIVD010005246.1:5000-7500 GCA_036785275.1 Cancer borealis | reverse complement strand
GTACTCCTGCCCCTCCCTCTCCACGCCCCCAGCGCTCCCACTCTACCAAGCGACAATACCGCTCTGAAGCTTTGGTCCCCTCTCCCCCTCCAACCTTCTCTCCCGCTTCCACCTTGATCTCTTCGCCCTCTCTCCACCTCTCTAAAAAGACTCGCCCTGCACCTTCCTCTCCCGCTCCTTCCGAGGGTGATACCCTCGATGCCATCGTCGTGCTCATAAAGAACACGGCTCCCTTGTCCTTCCCTTCTACCTCCTTGTCCCCTTCCCTCCCGGCCCCTCCTATCCAGGTCGTGGCTTCTGTTCACCCCCCTCCCAAGTACCTCTCTCCTACCCCGACTCCCCATCCTCCACCTTCTTCCTCTGCTGTCTCCCATTCCCGACACCCCCTCTCTGGCCATCCCTCCTCCTCCAGCCCCCTTCTTCCCCCTCTGTCCCCGGCGCTCCGCCCTCTCCCCCTTCCTCGCTTTGCTCTCCCCTCCCCCCCTCGTCTTACCTCGCCTGTTCTTCGGTGCAGTCCCCTTCGTCTGCCCCTCTTCCTCCTTCCTCTGCTGTCCGATCTCTCCTCTCTCTTGCCCTACTGCCTGACTGCTCCCTTAACGATCTCCTCTCTCAACATTCTCCCTCTCCCCCTACCTCGCCCGCTCCTGACCCTCTTCCTTCTCCCTTGCTTCTTATGGATATGAATCCCAGTCATTTATCTCCTGCGAACGCTCCTTCCTCACCTACCCCCATTCCGAGTCTTATTCCCTACTGATCATGCCTCTCCGTGCCGTTAACGTCCTTCATCTGATTTAACCCCTACCTGATCCTCCCCCCCCTATCCCTGCTCCCCAACCCTACTATCTAACCCTACTACCCCAATAGTGCCATATGGCCTTTGTTGCCTGGCACATTTTCCCCCCCACATTACAATTATGGATAATGTGCTGCTACTTTTTCCCACAATGTCTCCTGTTGTCATGTTTGTGTCCTTTTGGTTGTTTGTGATACACAGGGATTTAATAGCCTTTCTTTGCTATTTAGATGGATTACTATGAAGAAGTAGCAAATAAAGGCTGTAGAGACCCCTTATATATTGCCACCAACAAAAATAACATCAATAAGAAAATTGGGAGCATTGTGTGGGCAGAAGCAGCAGCACAGATTGTAGGATCAGGATGGAGTGGAGTCGGAAGGATTTTTTTATAAGTAGCACAGTGTAGCAGAGGGTTATCGGCTACATAAGGATTGGAACAACACCCGGGCTTGGTTTTGGTTTTTTATTGCTGCACGAGTTGGTAGACATACAAGTAGCTTGTACAGTGGACAGAGAGCCTGGAGATGGTGATTGATGTGTGAGGAGAGCCACGAGCCTTGGCTCCCCGACGTGAGCTGTGGTGTAAGCTAGTGGTAGACTCGTGGTGGACTGACTTGGTAGTGCGTGTGTGGCTGTTTATATTGGCCTGGTGGTCACGTGAGGTGAAGTGACAGGTGAGGTGAGGTCAAGTTAATCTCGACCTCAGCCGAGCTCTCTAGGGAAGTAATTATAGGCTCAGCCTCTGGGTGTGTGTGCATGTAGGTGTCGCTGCTACAACAGTATGGTCTGAGAGCCATATTCCTCAGAAGTCAAAAGTATGAAACAAGGCACGAATAAAGTACTTATTTTACCAAATATTCCCCTCACCACCTATTCCTGCCACAATGTTTTCACAAACTTTTTTGTGTAACATTGAAAGTAGTACATGAATTGAGTTTTTGTAAGTTGAAGGCAACTTTTATTTCAGAAAGTACTTACAATCTTATAGTCTGTAATGAATTATGTGTGATTAATGTTTTCTAAAGGCGCGAATCCACCGAAAATCCACCGAGCTAACACAGGCAACATGTACATTGCATGTGACTTGACTGGCTTGCAACAAATATGTTGAGTGGGGCTTTCAACCATGAGACATGTTGCCTGGGACAAGGTAACATCGTTGTTGCTTATAGCATGCTACATCCTACGTTGACTGTTGAATGCCACAAAACCTTTTCCACCAATTCAACAAAAACTAAGCCAGTTGTCAACAGTACGCAAATTCTTGATCTTCTTTTTACCATTGCTACGTCACAGTTAAATTTCTCGGCTTATCCCCGCAGTGCATCTACCGTATATATCGGACTATAAGACGATCCCCAATTTTCGGGGAAAAATTTTGGTTTTGAGCAATTATTGCCATATTAGACGACCCCCTTTCTCATGGTAAGGTTCACTGTTCACCCGGCTTTGATTTATTACTCCAACAATTACTTCCAACACTAGTTGCTCAAGATGTAAATAGTTAAAGGAATTAAAAAACTACATATTGTACGTATATTACTTTTGCTAAACAATAGTCTGAATTTTTCAAAACGTAAAGAAACATTATCATAAACATCAGCACCGCCATGCCGGGCGCGCTCTAATACCTTGTTTCAACAATTACCTCAAACATTCGAAACATAAATATTTAATTAAAAACCTTCAAAATCATCTTCATCT
>JAXIVD010005245.1:0-5000 GCA_036785275.1 Cancer borealis | reverse complement strand
CAATGTAGGAATGTGTGTGTGTGTGTGTGTGTGTGTGTGTGTGTGTGTGTGTGTGTGTGTGTGTGTGTGTGTGTGTGTGTGTGTGTGTGTGTGTGTGTGTGTCTGTATTTTTCCTTCTAAGCTTATCAAAGGTCTGTGAATCTAGCGGAAAGCAATACAAATTCTGGTTAATCATACAGCATGGTCCTAAGTGTGCTTGCTGCTTTGTCCTAAACGTTACATTAATCAATATAAACGTGACAAATGTTGGGTCGTAAAACGTAAGGGAGGACTGATATAAAACACGCGGCTCCAAGCTCCACGACGCTACTTACTTACATATATACATACATATATACACACAGGCAGGCAAGCAGGCAGGCAGGCAGGCAGGGAGGGAGGGAGGGAGGGAGGGAGGGAGGGAGGGAGGTAAGCAGACAGACAGACAGACAGACAGACAGACAGACAGACAGACATAATGCGTGGAAGTGTGCTACAACACACACACACACACACACACACACACACACACACACACACACACACACACACACACACACACACACACACACACACACAGAGACAGGTAGTCTCATTAGCACATCGCATCGTAGTTTTGACTCACCTTAATTGGACACACCTAGTCACACCTGCCTGTTACCTGTACTAATGAGAATGTTACCTGGAGGAGGTGGTGAAGAGGACAGCTCGAGGCGGAAATACTACAAGCAGGGGATCGAAATAGATATGAAGAGAACTAATTGATTGTACTCCGCCTTACTCTACAGCAGTTTGATGAAAGTTATGGAGCATTGTTGTGACTGGAGCTAAGGTAGATGGGTAACAAGATGGAGAGAGCGAGAGAGAGAGAGAGAGAGAGAGAGAGAGAGAGAGAGAGAGAGAAGAGAGAGAGAGAGAGAGAGAGAGAGAGAGAGAGAGAGAGAGAGAGAGAGAGAGAGAGAGAGAGAGAGAGAGAGAGAGAAAAAGAATATATACTGCATTACACTGATAGTCGTAGTCAATAGAGATGATTGGAAACTTAAGAAAATGGGAATATGAGATCAGTATAGAATCAAAAACTTTTACCGACTTAAACATTTATTTTTATTGCGATGTTATAAGTGTAATTGAGGCTAAATTATATAATATTACGTGATTGGATGAGATTAGATTCATCCGTCTTACCGGTTATCGTGTATGTGTGTATATGTATGTAAGGTGTGTGTGTGTGTGTGTGTGTGTGTGTGTGTGTGTGTGTGTGTGTGTGTGTGTGTGTGTGTGTGTGTGTGTATGTATGTATGTATGTGTGTAGGTTTTTTCGTATCCATAGTTGGGGATTACATTGTTTTGTCGTTTCCGTGTTTGTTCAGATTCCAGGAAGGACGTTTGTCTGACTTCCACTGAAACGAGGACGCCGTCTCTCACACATAACATACATCCATACATACATACATACATACATAGCCTGTGTCTTCCTAGCATCACTCTCCGATAATTGCAAGAAATCTCACGCATTACAGACAATCAAGACTCGCAGCTTATACACGTAATTAGAAGACAGTATGGTATTACCTCTGCGTCCTCCCTGAAAAAATGCAGCGCTGACCAAACCTGCGTCTGTTTTATTCATCCTGGAGAAAAACGAGATTAAAGCAGCGGTAACGAGACTGCATTTACGTAGGTTAGGTTAAATTAGGTTTTGGTTAGGTTTGGTTTGGTTTGGTTTGGTTTGGTTTGGTTAGGTTAGGTTAGGTTTAGTTAGGTTTGGTTTGGTTATGTTATGTTCTGTTATGTTTGGTTATGTTTGGTTTGGTTTGGTTTGGTTTGGTTTGGTTTGATTTGGTTAGGTTAGGTTAGGTTAGATTTGGTTTGGTTTGGTTAGGTTGGATTGGGTTAGGTTGGGTTGGGTTGGGTTTGGTTTGGTTTGGTTGGGTTTGGTTTGGGGTTTGGTTTGGTTTGGTTTGGTTTGGTTTGGTTTGGTTAAATTAGGTTGGATTAGGTTAGGTTTGGTTAAGTTAGAATAGGTTTGGTTAGGCTAGGTTATATAAGGTTTAGTTTGGTTTTTTGTCTACTAGCAAAGATTGGATGGGACAGATAGGCAGGGTTAGGTTAGGTATTTCGTCCACTGGCATAGATTGGATGAGACAGATGGGCGGGGTGTTCTGTGGTCAATAGCGACACTGTGTTCCCTCCACCCGTTGCAATATTGGAGAAAAGTTTGTGAGAAGTGTCGACCGAGTGGGGAAATTGACTCTACTATTGGGTTTCAGTGGAATACTACGTTGCTTTAGGCTATAGAGGGAAAGGGTAAGGCTTAAGATTCTCTCTAAATCAAAAGACAAATGTAAATATAAGAAAAAAGGGAACTTCTCAGAAAGGGGCCTTTTTTTTTTTCTTCCTTCCTTTCGTATCTAAAATATATTACACGAATTGCTCATAAAGAAGGGAAGGTAAGATTTATTAGTTCTTTTTTGGGTGTAGCAGGTTGTGAAATATAAAGTTATTCATCTCAGCAAATCATGAAGGTAGAGGAAAAGGGAGGAGATTAAAGCTGAGAAATTAAATAAAACACACGCGCACACACTCTCCCCTTCCTTCTCTCTCTCTCTCTCTCTCTCTCTCTCTCTCTCTCTCTCTCTCTCTCTCTCTCTCTCTCTCTCTCTCTCTCTCTCTCTCTCTCTCTCTCTCTCTCTCTCGTTATAAAGCACTTACGAGGACTGAAAAATCTACGTAAAAATAATCAATACAAAATATATATAAAAAAATACCACAAAAAAAGACAGAAAAGAATAATAGAACTAAAAAGTTACTTCACAAAATACTCTCCATCAACTACCTTCCTATTTTCTCCCTTTTGTGAACCCGTTAGTGAGATGGCACATTTTTTTTCTTCACCCCACATACACACACACACACATATATATATATATATTCGTTTTGTGTGTGTGTTGGACTTACTTTTTTTTTTAGACAATGCAAGACCTTCACCCTCCATCCTCACCTGGCAGGGCCTTCCACCTGGATATGTTAGAGTTTTGAGGGCGTAATGCAGCGACCTCCCCACCTCCACAGCACAAAGCTTGTACCCCAGCGGCCAGGAAGCTTTCATATCGCGTCCCCTCCAGCTCTCTCCTTCCTTCACCCCTCACCCCCCTCACCCCTCCTTGGCTCCTGGGAGTTGAAGGTGCAGGGAGGAGGGAAAGGAGATGGAAAATGGGTGAAGGAATGGAAGGAGTGAAGGTCGAAAGGAAAGGAAAGGGAAGGGATTAGAATGAGGTGAAGCTCTGTTGGAAGGATAAAAAAGGAGGGAGAAAGAGAGAGAGAGAGAGAGAAGAGAGAGAAGAGAGAGAGAGAGAGAGAGAGAGAGAGAGAGAGAGAGAGAGAGAGAGAGAGAGAGAGAGAGAGAGAGAGAGAGAGAGAGAGAGAGAGAGGAAAATAATTATATGAGATGGAGCTTTAATTCTCTCTCTCTCTCTCTCTCTCTCTCTCTCTCTCTCTCTCTCTCTCTCTCTCTCTCTCTCTCTCTCTCTCTCTCTCTCTTTCTTTCTCTTCTCCCACCTCTCATCATACTGTTCTTTTCCTTTAAGGGGACGACCAGGTAACTTTTTTTTTATTGTGTAGAGAAGAAATAATTTTAAGGATCATCATTAAAAGCGATTTAAGAGGAAAGTCCATTTAAAAAAAAAACACGAATTCTCGGAAATAACTTGTCTCTAATCTCTCCCAAAAGCAGGAGGATTTAAGGGCAAGAGTAGTTATTAGTGTTCTGTTTTTAAGGCTAAGGACCGGATAGGAATGTTTTCATATTCTTTATTATTATTTTTTATTATTATTTACGTTCTAGTTCAGTGTTTTTTTTAGTGACTCATAAATTTTCTGTTATAATTTTCCTTTTTGTTTTTTGTTATATATTTTTTCTCGGAAGCCTCATTTAGACGACATTTCAAGATTATTTCATATATAATTTTTCTTCCCGTTTTTTTATAACTTTAGGGCAAACGGTAGTTACACATCTGAACCCAACATATTTTCATTTACTCTACTATATCAGATTTTAATTTAATTCCTACTTTTTTTTTTTTCATTCTTTCTTTCTTTCTTGGTTTTGTTTATTTTGTTTTTTAGAGGAAAAAAAAAGTTGTTGAGGCCGTTTTGAAAAGAGTTGAATTCTGTGCCTGGAAGGACGACTGCTGGATGAAGCCTTCCTCCTTCCTTCTTCCTTTCACTTCATTCCTTGCATTGTACACTTCCACATAACCCCTCCACCCCCAACCCCCCTCCAACCCCACCCTCCCTAAGACCCACGACTCTGCTCCCACCTCCTCTTTGTGACTAACTTCCTACCCTCCCTCCACCTCCCCCCTTACTGATCTTTCCTCCACTTCCTACCCGCTGGCTTACCCCTCCACCCTCCTCCACCTCCTTCCTTTTCTCCTTTTTGACCTTGCTTCTCCTTCCCTCCTTCCTCTCCTTCCCTTCCTCGTTTTCGTCCATTTAGATTTGTCCTTTTCCCCTTCCTCCTACTAAGCCACGTTCTTGTTCGTTTTTTCCCTTCTTTCCTCCCTCTCTGCGTCCCTTCCAGTGAATGTTTCTCCCTCTGTCCTTCCTGGCTGACAAGTTTTTTCACATTCACTCCTCTAATATTAATGGCTAGCCCTTTCTTTGTCCTTTTCTCATTTCTTTTATATATATTTTCTTCTTTTATTTCTTCGCGTCTTTTGTTTCTATCCACACACTCTCTCTTTCCCTCTCACATTTATTTTCCTTCGTTATTACTATTATTTTTTCTTTCTTTGTGTGTGTATGTGTGTATGTGTGTGTGTGTGTGTGTGTGTGTGTGTGTGTGTGTGTGTGTGTGTGTGTGTGTGTGTGTGTGTGTGTGTGTGTGTGTGTGTGTGTGTGTGTGTGTGAAAGTGAACAGAGAATTGAAATGAATATAAATGATCGTGTGTATGTGTAGGAGTTTAAACTAGTCTGTATAAAAATAAAATGATTGTTTTTGTAATTTTCTATTTTTTTTA
>JAXIVD010005244.1:5000-30349 GCA_036785275.1 Cancer borealis | reverse complement strand
ACACACACACAGTAACACAGAAGAGGAGGTGCAGCGCGACGGGGTAATTCTAAATATAATCTATTAGTGTCGAAAAAGAGGCGGAGAGCGAGAATAGGAGTCTTGTGCTGCATAACTGAACTACCTGATGAGAGAGAGAGAGAGAGAGAGAGAGAGAGAGAGAGAGAGAGAGAGAGAGAGAGAGAGAGAGAGAGAGAGAGAGAGAGAGAGAGAGAGCGTTGTGTTGTGTTGTGTTGTGTTGTGTTGTGTGATAAGCGTCAGATATGCAAAACAACAACAACAATATCAGCACGAAGTTCTGTTGTTATTATTATTATTTTTTCGAGGGGGAGGGAAACTCTCACTAATTTCCTTAAACAGCTTACCTGCATTTAATTATCTTTAGCCTGAGTGTCTTAATCGCTTTATAGCTTTATTAAAAAATCGTTGTCGAGTAATTGCTTCTTGTTAAAAAAAAAAAAAAGAGTTAAAGTTCACGGGGGGAAAACAAAGTAAAAAGGGCGAAAGTATGAAACAGAAAGTATTATATTATACAAACACAAGAAGACTGTTTTAAGTATTTATTTGGCTTACAGAGGACACTGGGACACGATGCACCAAAGAAATTACTTGGTAAATCTGGAAACACAAGATTGCAGTGACAGAGTTAGAGAGAGGGAGAGGGTGAGAGTGAGACAGAGAGGGAGAGAGAGAGAGAGTAAGGAAAAATTACTGAGGGAGGATGAGCTTGAGCAGGAAGGAGGAGGTGGAAGAGGAGGTAGAGGAGGAGTAGGAGTGTAGGGGCGAGTAAAAGAGGAGAGGTCATGACATTATTGTGTGTGTGTTTGTGTTTCTGTATGCGTGTGTGTGTGTGTGTGTGTGTGTATGTGTGTGTGTGTGTGTGTGTGTGTGTGTGTGTGTGTGTGTGTGTGTGTGTGTGTGTGTGTGTGTGTGTGTGTGTGTGTGTGTGCTTGTGTGTGTAAGTCGAGGCACGTAATGAGAGGGGATTGTTCTTATTTCCTTGTGTGTACTCGCCGGCTGGGGACAGATCAAAGAAGAGGGGAAGAGTAGGATTAGGAGAACATTAGCAGAAAGCCACGCGAGCCGGACCAGGAGAAGGAGATAAAGAAGAAGAAAAATGGAGGAGAAGGAGCAGGGGATAAGAAGGAGGAGCTGGATGAAATGAAAATAAGACGAGGGGATGGCATGTAAATAGAAAGAGCGACGGTGAGAGAAGCGAGGGAAGCAAGGAATGCAGAATCTGATTAAAGTTTTGGTAAAAGATGATGATGGTAATGATGATGATGATGATGATGACACGGGAGGAGTAGACACGAAAGACATACCGCTCACTAGGGTAAACATAAACAGACAGACGTATAAACTTGTGAATGGTAGAATAAGGAGTTATAACAATTGAAGATGACCACATGAAAGCAGATACACACACACACACACACACACACACACACACACACACACACACACACACACACACACACACACACACACACACACACACATGGGGTGTTGATGTTATCGAAACAATGTGTTCTTGTAGTGTTCCTTGGTTGGTTGGCGACTGGTGCGTGTGCCTCGCCTTCGTCCTTGCCTGCGTGCCCGGCCAGGTGAGGAAGATGCCGAAGGTGCTAATGAGACGGGCTGGTTCACTTTTAATGACTCCCAACCTTCTGCTTCCCCACTATTCCTTTCTTACTTCCTTTCCCTCCCCCTGCCTCCTCCCAACCCTCACCGCCCCTCCCACTCCTTTCCCATTCCGTTCCCTCCCCGAGCCTCCCCTCGTAAGACTCATCATTTATTAATAATCGTCGTGGTGTGAATAATGACTGCTGTTTTTTCATTTAGGGTCGTGTGTGACGGAAATAATTACGTGTGAGTCGTGACTGCAGGTAAGGACTGTCTGTGCTGGATACCACAGACACACACACACACACACACACACACACACACACACACACACACACACACACACACACACACACACACACACCACACACACACACACACACACACAAACACACACACACACACACACACACACACACACACACACACACACACACACACACACACACACAACAATATAATATAGTCATATCTATCTATCTATCTATCTATCTATCTATCTATCTATCTATCTATCTATCTATATATATATATATATATATATATATATATATATATATATATATATATATATATGACTATATTTTGTGGTGTAAGTGGTAATTATGAAAATATCACACGATAATATGCTAAGAAAAGACTAGTGAGAAGATATTTATCACAGTATAATTAAGTCACCTGCATGTTTCACATTTCATGCTTTTCTCTCTTGCCTTTCCTTCTCTCCTTACTTCCCCCCCTCCCCCCTCAACACACCGTTCCTTCTTATCACGTACCTTTACTTCCGGGCATGTGGAGTGCGAGGAAGAGAGAAAGACTAGATAACAGAGTTTGTGACATTTGCGTTTCAACATTCTTCTATTTCCGTTCTCATTAATTTCTCCCTATTCATCACCTCATCACTCATATTTCACTCATTTACTCCATTGCACGTCATATCCTTGCATCACTCCCCTTCCCTTCCCTCATTTCCCAGTGGTATTCTCACTCATCACTCTTTCACGTCACCTAGTCGTCCCCTTTTCGCCTCCTTCCCTCTCTTGCTCCCTCCCTCCCTCTCCCTTGCCCTTTGCTTCTCTCCACATCCTCTTTCCTCTACTTCTTCATAACAATCATTACAACGCATTACGTTTCGTCATTTCCATCTCTGCTGCTATCACTCTGACTGTCTTCTATATGCGTATCTGTTTGTCTATCTGTATTCATCCTCCTACATTAATTATTAAATTCATTGTTATAGTTTGCCACAGCTTCACGCTTTCTTTGAACTTTTAGAAAATGAAAATTCAAAATGTTTTCTTAGAGGCTATTTTTGTTCATACCTGTTCTCTCCTTCGTTTGTTTTTATTATTCTTTTCTCTCTCTTTAATTTCCTTCATTCATCTTCAGTCTCCTTCTCTTACTTTCCTTCACCTCCTTTGCCCTCCCGTCCTTTGCCTTCCCTTCTCTTCCGCTCCGGTATGCCAGGTATGAAGCTCAGGTAATTAGAGGCGGTGGCAGGTACCTGAGCACTGGGAGGGGGTCATGGCAGAGGCGGAAACCTTCGTACGAGAGGCTCTTGCTTTACATTTATTTTCTGATTTTACTGGTATTAATTTGTTCAGTTTTGGACAAGTTGTGCATTCATTCCATTTTTTTTTGTTTTTTTTGGTGTTACTGTTTTGTCACTGTTGGTTGTGGTATAGAGAGTGTAGGTGGTGTGTCATGCTTGCCAGAGGTTACTGTAAACGAGGTTTTTCATGTATGGTTTCGAGGCGACGAGTGGACAGGGATGGATAGATACTGAAAACACGTCACTTCCTAGCAACACCGCGGCCTTGTGTCAGCACCAGTGTTTGTGTTGCAGTGTACCACGTGCTTACTAATACTGCGAAGACGCGTCACTACACTGTGTATTTATGTGTAGGCACCACTGTTATGAGTTTTTATTTTATTTTTTTGGTGTATGTGTTAGCGTTGTTGTGATTTTACAAATGTTTGTAATTAAGCTTTCCCACGTTGATTGTTGGAGTGAAGGATTATTTATCTTCATTCCGTCAGGCTGCGAATTGCTGCTCACTCGTTGATTAAATTACAAGCGTTTTTTTTTTCTTTTGTGTTTTTTTTCTTCATTGCACCGTCCTCCTGCCCGATGGAAAAGTGCCGTGTAACTTTTATTTCACAAGTTTGGGGCGAGAAAAATGTTTACTAATTCTCTTGAGTGAGTGAATGAGTGAGTGAGTGTGTGAGTGTTGTTAATACATTAAGTAACAAAGGTCTGTCTTCTTCTTTATTAATTTACCTGTTTTTATTTTGTAAAGTGTCATCGTCCTTACTTTTATTAACATTGATGTGATATATGTAACTCTTCTTCTATATCTTCTTTGTTTTCTTCTTCATCAACTGGAAATGGAAGTAAGTGTTTTCATTTATTGGTATATTTATTCAGGACTTAATACATTTCACATCGTTATTCCTGCCTGATTGTGTTTTTATAGTAAACACATAAGTAAGAATCACCTGCATATTTTCCTATCTAGTATCGGAGACAGGTATTCATTTTTCCATAGGTGAAAGGTCAAGGTCGGTGTGTTCGTAAAGGCGATATGGTCGGGCCGAAACAATGCTCATAATTGAAACGGCAAATGCACGTGAGCCAGGCTGATCACGTTAGGAGAACAGGAATGCCGATGATGTGGAACGCGGCGGCCGGGGATGAACGAGGGGGAGGAGCGGAAAAAAGGTGTTGGAGGCGACGTGATTACTGAATTATTGTTCACTACGAAGGCCTAATCGTCTGTAGATAGACTTCCATTATTATTATGATTATCATTGTTATTATTATTGTTGTTGTTGTTGTTGTTGTTGTTGTTGTTGTTGTTGTTGTTGTTGTTGTTTTTGTTTTTGTTTTTGTTTTTGTTGTTGTTGTTGTTGTTGTTGTTGTTATTATTGTTGTTGTTTTTGTTGTTGTTGTTGTTGTTGTTGTTGTTGTTGTTGTTGTTGTTGTTGTTGTTGTTGTTGTTGTTGTTGTTGTTTTTGTTTTTGTTTTTGTTGTTACTGCTCGTTAAATATACTGCCGAAAAGATAGTAATGACTTTTCATAATAATTTTTTTGATGGTTTATTCTTATAAAGTTGATAATTACATTACATTGTATTGATAATATCAACACAATATATAATGTTGGAATAATATAATATATTTGTTATTCATATGTTTATTTGTATTTTTTATTATTATCATTATCATTGTTATAAATATTAATGCAATTTAATTGAAAGCACATCCATGGCATTAATGCATATCTTACTATAATGATGCATCAAACAAATATTGAAATACATATTATAATTTACATAATATATTATAAGCAAACAATTGCTATCAGTTACAATTAGTTTCCAATGTTATTTTCTTTTATCGAAACTAAATTGATTATATATGTTTGTTTAAAAAAAATAATTGTATTTTTATCTATTTATTTATCTACATATTTATTTTATTTTGTTCACGTAACACCTCACACTGACACATGAATATAGCATTCTTAGGAACGGGGCAGCTAAGCACCAGGAGTGGAAGCACTGAGCACAACACAGCACCGTCCACTTACAGCTTAAACCCAATACCACCGCCTGTCCAATCCGCCGCCTTGCATCCCATGATGATAGGAACTGTACGTCAGGCTAGCCATGTACTCTGCCAACAGTAGTAGTAGCACGGCTGTGTACACAGAACGATTCACTGTATAGAGTTGCAGCTTGAACAGACAAGTCATGTTTAAGAGTTTTCGTCAACAATTTTACATAACTTCATATCAATGGATGACGGTGATAGACAACTTTTTAGCTGTCAACGACCTTTTGAACAAGAATAATTGTTCCTTGTTTGCACATACACACACAAAAACACACACACACACACACACACACACACACACACACACACACACACACACACACACACACACACACACACACACACACACACACACACACACACACACACACACACACACACACACACACACACACACACACACACACACACACACACACACACACACACACACACACACACACACACACACACACACACACACACACACACACACACACACACACACACACACACACACACACACACACACACACACACACACACACACACACACACACACACACACACACACACACACACACACACACACACACACACACACACACACACACACACACACACACACACACACACACACACACACACACACACACACACACACACACACACACACACACACACACACACACACACACACACACACACACACACACACACACACACACACACACACACACACACACACACACACACACACACACACACACACACACACACACACACACACACACACACACACACACACACACACACACACACACACACACACACACACACACACACACACACACACACACACACACACACACACACACACACACACACACACACACACACACACACACACACACACACACACACACACACACACACACACACACACACACACACACACACACACACACACACACACACACACACACACACACACACACACACACACACACACACACACACACACACACACACACACACACACACACACACACACACACACACACACACACACACACACACACACACACACACACACACACACACACACACACACACACACACACACACACACACACACACACACACACACACACACACACACACACACACACACACACACACACACACACACACACACACACACACACACACACACACACACACACACACACACACACACACACACACACACACACACACACACACACACACACACACACACACACACACACACACACACACACACACACACACACACACACACACACACACACACACACACACACACACACACACACACACACACACACACACACACACACACACACACACACACACACACACACACACACACACACACACACACACACACACACACACACACACACACACACACACACACACACACACACACACACGAGGTTATTGCTGCTGGTCCCCGCATCACACCTGCGCTCCAGGCAAATTCCTAAAATCCCTCGGCCCCCCATAGCCTACATAATCCATCTCCGCCGGGAAAGCGAATCACTAACCTTTCCTGGCACATGCAGCAATTTTTTTTCCCTTTCTCTCTATCTCTCTCTCTTTGTATCCTCCCCTCACACACAGAGACAGACAGACATGCATACATACATACATACAGACAGACAGACAGACAGACAGACAGACAGATGCATACTCTTCCACTTTCTGTCACCTGTCCCGCCCGTCCACCTGGCTACCCTCATCCATTCAGCATAACCATCACCTCTAGGCTTGCTTCCCCTACACGCTGTGACCGAAGGACAAGCACCATCACTGCAACATGAAGGGGCTGCAGATGTTGTTTTAGCTCCCTCATAACCTATGTCCTCATGTGCTTTATCTGTAGATGTAAGAGGAATCACTGGAATGGAAGGGTGTTTGACGTGTTGTTCTACCTGGGATTGTTATGCAAGGGAATTATAATGCTTTCTCTTAATCTCTTTTCGAATGTGTTTTTCTTTCGATTTCAAGCAAATGTTTAACCTTTGCTGTATCTTTTGCGTTGAATGCTGTAAATGTGAACACTAAGCACCTTTTTTCTATATGGTAATGAGGACTTAATTATAGACTTTTCTCTTTCGTCTTTTCCTTCCTTCATTTGTTTCTCATACACGTAAACTACCAACATCTACCTTTCCTTATTCCTTGGACGTATTCACCACCGTCCTGCCCTACACTCCGTCCTTCCTTCTTTTCTTCTGCCATGGCTACCTAGACTGTTCCATCTGTCTCTAACAATGACACGTGGCTTCTTGTTGAGTACGCAGCTTGCAGTCCTCCCTTCTTGCACACACTTAAGAAATTTCCTTACCAATAATTTACGATAATTTGACGGAAACTTTCGTCTTCCCTTCCACATGTCCAAAAGGAGGCGATTGAGTTGGAAATACACAACATCGCAGGTGCCTGACACGTGCATGTAAATTTGTTTAAGGTGAATGGTTAATGTCGTCTCTCGTATCACTGGGATGGCTGGGAATCAGGCGACCTCCATTTTCACTGAGAATCATGTCAGCGAGAGAAGTCGTCAACCTTCCAACCCCGAGCCTCATGAGACGTGCACCTAAATCTTTTCAAAGCCAAGGAAGGTCTGAAAGGAGTGAGAAAGAAGATATTTCGCTGATCCTGCCATGTGTATTCAGGAATATTTCAGCGTTACAGGATTCAGTGCAATGCCTGTCCTTGCCATTCCTTCTTGTGCCCACTCCATCTACTGCTTCATAAAAGACCATTGTTCTCTCATTCAGCAAACATCGTCACTCATCATCTGTGTACCTAAGCCGTCATTGTGGTCATTGGTTTACACTTGACTACAACGTCCTGAGACTAACATTCTAGCCACGTTCACATGAAATATGATGAATTTCCAGCTATTAAACGATTGACACTATCATCATTACGTGTTTCCTTTGTGCTGATAAGTAAAATGTCGTTCTTGTTGCACCACGCCATGCTGCCTTAAAGATGCTTGACTCGTCTCCTCAACACTCATGAACAATCGTTAGCATCACGCACAATTTAAACAGGCACACTGCTCACCCTGTCGTTGCTATTATGCAAATAGGGGCTGTATTACCATTATTGGCCTCACATAAACACTCGTAGACCCTTGCAGCGCGTGCCTACAGGGCTTTGAAGTCTGGCTGCATCGTTATCGTTGACGTGCAGTGTCTGTCTGGCGCTCTGGAGCATCTTTAGTGAAGATGAACTCAAACCAAAGACTGACATTAAGAAGCGTTGGACTCCTCATAAGTGTTTTTAATTTAGTTAGTGGAGTTTCTATCGCGTCTGAAAGTTTAGAAAGGGACTGATCTCATTTTCGGTGTGTTGGTATGACATTCGCTGTTGTTGCCATCCCCACCAGCACCACCCCGACGTCACCCGACACCAAATAACAATTATTGGTCGTATAGTAAATTATTATTTGTAACAAAAACTTTCTGAAACTTGTTTTATTTTAATAGGGCGTCTCATTGTCTAATATTTTATCATCAAATTGTCATTTAGTGAATTCGATACAATTTGCAAGAGTGTCAGCAAATAGAGTGCTTGTAGTGTCAACAGTAAAGGAACACACGTCATTATTCTAGGAGTCAACCCTTGTGTCTGAGGTGCTGTTTGTTCCTTCGTATATCAACAATGTCTAACGGACTACAGTGCAATAGTTTGTGTGTCATTGTTAACGAGGTTATTACTTAATTGCACTCTTCATGCTTGTCATTCCTGTTAATTTTGATTTATTGCCTTACTGTCGAGAATACAACAGGAACAGGAAAGGCAATAAAATGCTCACATGCAAGGTGTGTAATGGAATAAGTGGCTTTCTGTGTAAATACTTTATATGCCTTTCATGTGAAGGTCCGTCCTTGGTGTACTATATGTTACAGTTATCTGAGGGAATGTTTTGTTAGTAATGTGTTTGCTTCGTGAGAAGAAGTTTGGTCTGTGTCTTTATTTATAAATGTAAATAATATACTATTTTCTCATAAAGGCACATACATAATTTATATACTTACACATATAAAATTCATATATTGTACTACATTAAAAATATTACAATCTGAAAGCCTCCAGATATACGTTTTACAACATGTAGATGTGAAAATTAATTGTTGAACAAATAAAAAACTAGGAATTACGCTGCATTTATGGTTGAATTTACACCGAAAAATTATGCTTCAGTGAAATAAATTATCATAAGGTTAAATTTGGACACTTCATGATAGTAAATTGAAAAATAACATATACATTGACAAAGTAAGGCGATGCCTTAGAATAAGTCGAAGGTCCATGATTGAGAAAGGTGAAGTGAGTTATCTGAGAGTTGTGAGTGGTGTGAACAGATGGGAAGGTGAGAGTAATGAAGGTGTGGCGGTGGGTTTGACAGGTGTGAAGGAGGAGTGAATACTGGGGTGATGAAGATAGTGGAATGTATCACTGTGAGGCCGTTTTCTCACATGGAGAGAATGGAAGAGGATTGGATGGAAAAGAAAATATTTATGACTGAAATGTCCCTATAAAGTGAGAGGGGACGGTGCTAGAGTTGTTGAAAGAGTTATAGTGGGAGAGCAAGGCACCTGTAGATGGACAGGAACGAATGGAGTTCCTTTGCCTTGACAGTGTGCATCCTTGAAGCTAAGACTTTCCTGGATCTCCTATCAACTCGAACAGCCGCTAGAACGGATGAAATTCAGAATTAGAGGTCACACTGTAATTTTAATGCAAAATGAAAATGTTACGTCAAAATACTATTTTCATTTTTAGTTTATTTCCCTAAATAAGAAAAAAAAAACCACACATTAGAAAAAATACATATTAAACCACACAAGACAGTATTAAGTGTATTGAGTGTTTGTGATTTTACGTTATAGAAATATTTTTTTAGTATGTTAGTTTTTCGTACTGGCCGCTTGGGACCAGCACCAGCGAGGTAGTGATTACATTCCCTCACTCCGAGAACAGAGCGGAGTGAGGTTCCCTTGTAATCTCTGGTGTGAATGCGTGCTTTGTATGCTGATAGTACGTGTAGTAGTAGTCATTCAAATCCTGGCTGGTTGTTGTGCTGATCAGGTTCATAATCTGTTGGCGACAGGAAAGGTTTCACTACGTGTTATTGGTGCTGTGATGTTTATTATTATTATTTGTTATTGTTCTTTTTCTTCTTCTGCTTCTTCTTCTTCTTCTTCTTCTTCTTCTTCTTCTTCTTATTATTATTATTATTATTATTATTATTATTATTATTATTATTATTATTATTATTATTAGTAGTAGTAGTAGTAGTAGTAGTAGTAGTAGCAGTAGTAGTACTAGTAGCAGTAGTAGTAGTAGTAGTAGTAATGTTGTTGTTACAGCTGTTCTTTGTATGTTTTCAGCTTATGTTCCTAGTAATTTATATTGGTTTTTATTTATTTACATTTTCCCCATGTTTTCAAGGGGAATAATGTAATATGTGGAAAATGGTCTTCGTTGCATCTCGTCTCCGGTAATTTTTTTTCTGTTTTAAGAACCTTTGATAATATGTATGCTACTTGTTTTTGTCTTGTGATTATTTAAAATTTGTTCTTGGTGCTCTGTTTTTCACGTTTGTTTCCTGATTGTTTAGGGGCTCCACAACACACACACGCGCGCGCGCACACACACACACACACACACACACACACACACACACACACACACACACACACACACACACACACACACACACACACACACACACACACACACACACGAGTACTAACACCATTACCTTTGGCCTCCGCCGCCCCAGACCCACATTAGCCCGCCACCTGCCGCTTGCCACCGCCGCTGCCGCCTCTGCGATGAGCCACGGAGCACCTCATTAAGCCCGCCACCTGTTATTTTAGTGCGTGATTGAGGGTGAGGAGTCGTATTAAGGCTGAAGCTCTGTGACTGTTAATGACAAGGGCTGGGGATGAGGATGAGGCCAAAGATGAGGACGAGGTGGATGCAGGGAAGAAGGGAGACTGTTAAGGAGGAACAGGGACGTGGAGGAAACACAAATAAGAGAGTAGAAAATAAGGGAATGGGATATATTAGAACTACTGGGGATAGGGTGATTGAGAAACAGAAAGGAGGGGAAAAATAGGGTCAGAGGAGGAGGATGGGAAGGGGAAGGAGAGAGCAGGAGGGGAGTGAGGTGATTATGTGCAGTGGCGAGTGACAAGGTGAAGATAATTGAATCTTATGCGGGAGAATGGCGAACAAAGGCGGGATGAGCGGTCTTAGGGCTTTGTGGCTTTCCGGAGTCTTGGCCTTTGTTCTGGCGGCTTGACTTACCAGACACAGTGAAACGCTCAGGGAGTTTTCCGTAGATTTTTATATCTTCAAGTTATGACTAATTTATGGAATTCACCTTTACTTTATAGTCGTCTTGCACGTCAAGCTTAGTGTGGTAATGACACTCCTTTAGTCAGTCTTTAGATATTTCTTAGTATTGCTATTCTGGTCTGCAGTGATTGGGTTTGTTATTGAATTTGTTTGGTGGGTCAATGGCCTCTGTGTGAAGATGTACTACTCGTGGTCAGCTGGTACTCTAGTACCTGATGCATGTACGTTAAACACACACATGCAGGGGTTGTTCTGTCATGCTTGTGTATTGTGAATTAGACAATATGAAGACCATGCAATCTTTAGGTCCTCCTCCTCCTCCTGCATTGAGAGCAAATTCTATGCACCTTTCTTTGCAGCTCATGCCTGCCTCACGCTGGAACTGAATTTAATACACACACACACACACACACACACACACACACACACACACACACACACACACACACACACACACACACACACACACACACACACACACGATATAGTTTTTTTGTACAAAACCAAAAACACAGGAATAGGTGACATACATTTTTTTTATGCACCTTTTCAATACTTTACCTTTGTGAAGTAATGCATCTGATGTAATGGATATGTTGATGGTATAGTAAATTAACAAAGTGATGCAGCGTTGTATTAAATATGCATTCTATGGTGCTTGATTGCTTCACAACTCACATTAATGGAGTATTAGTTCGTTTTTACTCATTTATATATTTTTTTACTAATATTTTTTGTTTATGGATAAGGTATTGTGATTTCATTTCATATAGTGATTTATATTATTGATGTTGTTCTTTCTTTTCAGTTAGTACATGTCATTGTGTCTCGCGTTCAGCTGTTGAACACGCCATCAGTTAATTAATATATCTTTTTGTCTTTATATATGTGTAGTATGTATCTTTTTATTAGTCCATCTGTCTCGCGCTCAGGCAATGTGTTTGTCCTTGTGTTGCTTTATGTTTTTAAATGTATTTCTATCATGCTGCATATTTAATGGTTTGTCTGTCTGTCTGTATGTCTGTCTGTCTGTCTGTCTGTCTGTCTGTCTGTTTGTTTGTCTGTCTGTCTATAAAGTCTCATCTGTATGTCCGGTATTCTGTTTATTTATCTACTTCTGTATCTATTTTTATCTGTCTATCAATCTACATAATTATCTTTCTATTTCAATCTATCTATACTTATCTATTTATATATCTATCTATCTGTTTATCTTTTCGGCTGTCAATCAATTATCTATCTATCAATTGATCTATCTATATCTATCTATTTGTCTCTGTCCGCTATCTATCAGCCTACCTAGTTAACAATCTGTCCATCCATCTCTCCATCTCTCTTTTCTGTCGGTGTACATCAGCCCCAAGTTTCTCGTCAGGTTTTCAGCGTCAATCACATCGTTTCCTCTCGCCGCCTCAACTAATCACTGATTCGTTCTCGCCAGCGGCTGTCTTGCCCGTCAGGCGTGTTTCCCTTCAACCTGATGGGGGAGGGAAGGAAGGGGGGCCGGGAGAGAAAATCAGGGAGGGACAGGGAGGCTGGACGGGCCATGACCGAGGACGTGACGGGAGAGTGGATAGGGAGATTGTGAAGGGAGGGAAGGGGGTAGGGTGTATGAAAAGGAAGAGAAGGGTGGGGTGGGGTGAGTCAGGTTATAGACAGGCCTAGAGGAACTTTTGATCGGAAGTGGATCAGTGAGGAAAAAAGTTTTTCCTCGAAACTCGAAACTCGAAACTCTGATGCTTACCATTGCTGCTTATTGGTCCTCGCTCTTCTTCTGCTCCTCTCACTCTTTCTCTCCTTCTCCTTTCCTCTTCACCACCACCACCACCACCATCACCACCACCACAACCACCGCTGCCTCCCTTTTTGTTCCTTCCTCTTTTCCTGTCTCCTATGTTCACTTTTTAAATTAAATTTTTCTTCTTTTCATTACTTTTCTGCCGTGTTTTTAGTACTATTTTGTATTACCTTTTTATTTTCCTATATTCTTCATTAAAAAGAGAGAAAAAAATATATACATACCTTTCCGCCCATTGCCTTTCTCACATTCTATTTCTTTTTCTTATTCTTTCACGTCCCAACGACCGTCTCTTCTCTTTTCTTACCTCCCGTCCCGCCCCGGCCCATGTCCCTTCCTCCCATTCCTTTCTCTCTCTCTCTCTCTCTCTCTCTCTCTCTCTCTCTCTCTCTCTCTCTCTCTCTCTCTCTCTCTCTCTCTCTCTCTCTCTTCCTTCGTCCTCAGATTTTTTTCTTCCTAACCTCTTCATCCCTTGTCTTGTCCTCCCTTCCATTCCCTTGCCTCTATTTTACCGGATCCTGGAAGAAACAAGGAAAGGGGATAGAGGAAGGGAAGAGGGGAAGGAAAAAGGGAAGGGAAAGGGGTGATGGCGACGTGGAGGAGGCAAAGGGTGATGAGAAACTAACGTCAGGAGAGTTCGGCTTTTTTTTTCACACCACCTTGAGATAATTCGGTATTTTTAATTCTGACACTTAAGAAAATTGTCGTGTTTTCGGACCTGCTCAGATTCAATTTTTTCTTATCCTTTTTTTCTTGAGAATCCTTGGTGTCGAGGGGAATTTTGTGATGCCAGTCCAGATTTTCTCTTGTATTATAGTTTAAGTTCCTTCTATTCATCTCTTTTTTTTGGAGAGTTCGTCGTGGTTTTACTAGATCTATATTATTTTTTGTCGTCATATTGTAGTTATTTTTTTGTGATCTGTAAAAGAACATGATAAAGTTTCGTTCTTATTTCTTTGCTTCTTGTTATATAGAGATACTTTCCGTGATGCTTTACCGTCACTGTTCTTGCCTTATTCTCCTTTTCCTCCTTGTCAGTCTTCGCTTCCGTCCTAAGCCTCACTTTGTTGTTAACTACCCTGGCAACACGCGGTTCGGTTCCCTGCCAAGCATACACTTGTCATCATTAGTTGTTTCCAATCCCTGTCAGTAACCCACAACACCACTTAACCTTGCCAGCACCTCACCACACAAACCCTGCCAGCACCTCACCACACAGGCCCTGCCACCACCTCACCACACAAACCCTGCCAGCATCTTAACATACAAACCCTGCTATCACACACTTCTAGCTCATGCCAACAACCCACACACAACCCCTACCACCCTGCCGACACTCGACTCATTAGGCTCGTGCCGTAGCCTGCCAGCTCATTAGCATACCTGCACCCTACAGTTGATGGGGCCGCCCAAGCGTTATCACACCCCCGCTCTGCTTGGCGCGCCCCTCACAAGTTTTATAGACTCCTTAATATTTTGTTTGACGTTGTGTGTGTGTATGTGTGTGTGTGTGTGTGTGTGTGTGTGTGTGTGTGTGTGTGTGTGTGTGTGTGTGTGTGTGTGTGTGTGTGTGTGTGTGTGTGTGTGTGTGTGTGTGTAGGACGCTTTAAGATGGCATATTGAGAAGATAATTGATATGATGTTGCTCAAATGGAAACACACACACACACACACACACACACACACACACACACACACACACACACACACACACACACACACACACACACACACACACACACACACACACACACACACACACACACACACACACACACACAGTAATGTAAGCAAGTGGGCGTGTAAGTGCAATCACAGGCGGGAGGGGAACGTTCTTGTGTTCAGGGAATGAATTAAAGAGGACGAGGACGTTCTTGTTTTCATGGAATGAATTAAGAAAAAGAAAGGAGGAGGAGGAGGAGGAGGAGGAGGAGGAGGAGGAGGAGGAGGAGGAGGAGGAGGAGGAGGAGGAGGAGGAGGAGGAGGAGGAGGAGGAGGAGGAGGGGAAGGAGGAAGAGGAAGAGGAAGAGGAGGAGGAGGAAGAGGAGGAGGAGGAGAAGAAGGGGGAAGGGGATATTAGAGGTAATTCTCTGGTTTGGGTTGATTTATAAAACCAAGAATTTGGTTGTGCTTTGAAGTTGGTTTTATCGTATTAGGAGTCACCCTATGAATAGTTAGGACAAGATTAACGTGCAGTTGTGGATATGCAATTGTTGGTATGTACTCAAGTTGGTCGTGGCACGAATATTATGATTGCTTTCCTAAAATAGTAACAATTTACATTACAAGAAAGCAGCGGGCATGACACGGGAAGTTTGCTGAAAGTTGTCACCCAGCACGAAAGGTCACATAAAACAACGGAAGGAGACGTAATGAATAAGTGAAGAAACGATACAGAGTTAAAAATATACCAAACGACTGGAATTTGCCAGTGACATTTAAGTGTGTGGATACTTACTCGTTTTTGTGTGAAACCAGAGATTGAGGGATGAATAAAGTTTGCGACCTGAACTTCTTACGTGCCACAGCTGTCGCTCGTATCCTATTATGTATCCAGGATGTAGATGGACGCAGTGTCTTGTATGTCTGGCAGCGAGTCACCGTAAGGCAGCGACGCAAAAGAAAAAACACCTTAAGCTGAACGATAAATTTATGCAAAACTATTTTCATTCATCGGCTTTATTGGTGACTGTCATCCCACTTTTCTATTTGTCCATCACTCAGTTAACCAATTAGTCTATCTATCTATCTAGATCTATTTATTTGTCTGTGTGTCCTTTTGTCGATCTACCAATCAATCATCTATCTATTTATATCTTGCTATCTCCCTGCCTTTCTTCTTGTGTATATGTATATATTCATGCCAATCTTTCTTACTATTTGACAGTATCTACTTATCTCCATTCTACTAATCCATCTCTTTACACCCGTCACCTTTCATGGTCGGTGTATCAATTACTTTTTGTGTTGCTGCTAGTGGAGGGTCTTGTGCCTTGTGCCTGGAGCTCAGTGTATGAAGGAAAGAGTCACCACTATTTATACAAAGAGTCCCCCTTCCACCGCTGCTTGCCTTACGTGTTTGGTGTGTGCTCCTTTCCAGCCGTCAGTTACCCGCAGCTGCAATTACCACGACAATTACTCTGAATTCGCAGTTCCCGACAAGAAGCGAGTCACGGCACATTATAATAACTTTCTTATTTACCGTATTTACATATTTTCACAGTGCACCTCGACACGACCTGCCTTTCACTGAGGACGTGTTTTATTCTAGCGAGGGAAGGTGTTAGGTTAGAGATGGTGTTAGCTTTCCAGTGACACTCAAGACTCATGTTGTCCATTTTAGTTCTCTTGTGATATGCTTCTATAAACAGGTTACGGTTAATGAGTAACTAATCCCTCAGTCCTTTTAAACTCCTCTGAAGTGGGTAGGACTAGTGAGTGTTGGACCGTCGCCTCGTTTGTACTACTTGATGCACGTGAACTGTATTGAGTAGGATGTACTGTCTCTAAAGTGAGGGTGTAGGACTGGCAGCTGTAGCGTGAGAGGACAACTACAGAGCGATGAGGTGGATGTGCAAGTGTATGCGGGAGGAGGAAAGGCATTCTCTTTGATGTGAACTGAAACTCGTAGAATGCTTATCAGTAGACTAAACGAAAATATTATAAATAGATACATACTAGACACGCACACATACCCCTACTCACCCAACCTACGTATATCCACATACACACACACAAAAAACAACAACATTCATACAAAACATACTCATGAAAAAAGAAATAAAACACACGGACTGAGGACTCCAACTCTACGCCAAACATGCATCACCGTCGACAACGTTTCCTAATAGTGTCTGCAACCGTCATCAGATTACTTAGCGAATTTCTGCCTCGTCTTGCTTTGCCTGCCTGGTGCGGCTCCCCGGAGAGGTGGGGCGTGGCGAGGACTTCGTGTGCATTTTACACACGTCCTTTATAAAGAATTTTGAAAGGAAGAATTCAGTGTTAACGATGGCCGGGAGAAGCAAGGAGGAGGAGGAGGAGGAGGAGGAGGAGGAGGAGGAGGAGGAGGAGGAGGAGGAGGAGGAGGAGGAGGAGGAGGAGGAGGAGGAGGAGGAGGAGGAGGAGGAGGAGGAAAAAGAAGAAGAAGAGGAAGAGGAAGAGGAAGAGGAGGATGAGGAGGAGGAGGAGGAGGCTGCAGTTGTAGAGACACGGAGGGTAATGTAGAGGAAGGTGTGTTGAGAAAAGTGAGGAGGAAGGCGAGCGACGTGAGACAGAAAAAGGAAGGAGGTGAGAGAAGTTAAGAAGAAGAAAAAGAAAGGAGGAGGAGGAGGAGGAGGAGGAGGAGGAGGAGGAGGAGGAGGAGGAGGAGGAGGAGGAGGAGGAGGAGGAGGAGGAGGAGGAGGAAAATCGTGTGGGAGGAGAGGCTGGTTTGAACCACGCATGTGGAGAGACCAAGGAGAGCATTGTCATTCTCTCTCCACCTTCGCCATTATGTCTTCTCCCCCACATGACCTTGGGAGGAACAAGCCACGCGGACGGGAACGAGGCAGGGGCTCTGAGAAGGATGGAGGAAGGAGATGGTGGAGGAATGGAAGGGGCAGGGATAGGAGAGAGGAATTGAGATGGGAATTGACTGAGAGGATCGAGGGTGAGGAGACAGTGGTTGGACAAGGGAGGAAGTGGAAGGAGGCAGTGAATGATTGAGAGGGTGAGGCGGTAGTAGGGGCCAGGGATGGAGGAGAAAGTGAATGGCAAGGGGGAAGGGAGTAGACGTCTGCCAGGGGAAATAGAATACTTAGATTGGAGGGAGAAAATAGGGAGTAAGAACAGAGAGTAAAAGGTGGAAGGCAAGGGCTAGGAACCAAGGGAGTGAAGCAAGGAGTTGGTGAAGGCGAGAATGAGCCTGGTAGGAGTAGGTGAGGAGTAGTATAAGAAAAATAGAAGCAAAAGGGTAAGGGAAGGAAGGAGGAGATAGGAAAAGACGATGTATTTTGCAGAATGTAGTCAGTCTGGTGGAAGGTTACTGTTATATTTGTATTTTTTCTTTCCTTTCCACCACATTCTTGCGTTTCACCTAACGCCTTGGCAAGGTGAGTCACCCCCTGCCACCACCCTGCTGCCCCCTGCTTGTCCTGCTTTTATTTGTATTAACGCCCGAAACTTGTGTGCTATTGTGTTTCTTTTTATATCTTTCTCAGTTCATTCACTCTCTCTCTCTCTCTCTCTCTCTCTCTCTCTCTCTCTCTCTCTCTCTCTCTCTCTCTCTCTCTCTCTCTCTCTCTCTCTCTCTCTCTCTCTCTCTCTCTCTCTCTCGTTTTTCTTGTCTGGCAAAGTTGTTGTGTGATAATGTCTTGAACTCCGTGACTTGTATATGTGTGTGTGTGTGTGTGTGTGTGTTTGTGTATGTGTGTATATGTGTGTGTGTGTGTGTGTGTGTGTGTGTGTGTGTGTGTGTGTGTGTGTGTGTGTGTGTGTGTGTGTGTGTGTGTGCACGTCGTCTGGTATGCGATCATCCACCGTGTATGTGTTTGTCATGCATTCCTGTCATGGCTACTCTGCTGGGGGATTAGGGGTGGAGGGGGTGAGGTTGCTGGGGTTGAGGGGGCTGGGATGGAAAGGTGGAGGTGGAGGTGTTAGCTAGTTGGTTTTTCAAGATTTAAACATCGTAGGTTGCGTCTCGACTTTAATTTGGCCGAATATCTACCCCCACATGATATTTTGATCCCGGCAGAGCAGACCAACAACACAAGATACGGTGCTTTCTTTCCTCTCTGCGGGGCCGTGATGAGTGTGTTCATGGACTCGTAACCCGTATTTGCGTTCACCAGGGAATGCTTAGCTCACTTGGCTATTTGTTTTTTTCATGATAGGGAAGTTGTGCAAGTTTATACATACGACAAGACAGGACTGCGTTTTATTTTTTACATTTTTTTCTTTTCTTTTCATGAGCGAGCAACATGAGGTTAGCATAGGAAGAAAAAAATATGTTATCTGAGTATCTTTCTACATTTTTTGAAACCGGAAGACAATAGCGGGTGATGTTTTTTTTTAATATTTTTTGTCTAACCTTTGGCCGGGCTCCATCTCTATATCTAAAAAAAAGGAAAACACACATTAAAGGTCAGGGAAGGACTAGAACACATCGATAGGGACATAGGTAGGATGGGAAGGAGGGAGGAAAGAAGGGAGGGAAGAAGGGAGGGAGAGTAGTAGGTTGAAGTGATGGAGAGAGGAACACCCGCTGCTCCTGGAGAGGAAGAAGGTCGAGGTAATGAGTAAAGTTGTTGATGAAGAATGCCAGATGTAGAGAGTTAGGACGAGGCTAGTGGCAAGATGCACGAGTAGCACTTCTCCGCCGGCTGGGTAAGGACTGGTGCTACACACGAGAGACTTAAAGCTAATCTGAAGCTTCACGTGCTGGAGACTGAAGTAAAGGATGATTTTAATATCCTTGTCGTCGAGTGCTGAGTCAGGCATCAGTAGGAGGAAATATGTGCTGGGTTGGCCCCGCTGCGTGAAAATGGTTCTCCTCCCTCGCCTCCAGGATACGAAATTTTCCCAGCAAGTTTTGATAATGTAGTTAACGTCTTTTATGAGGGCATTGTGTTTGTTAATTCCAAAAATAAATATTGTAACTAGAAAGTGAGAGGAAGTTACCGAGTATATTATAGTAAATTAAATTTTTTTGTGGTGTCGCTATGGTGTGGTGTTGCTTCCTACTAACCTACTAACGAGGTTTGAATCCCGTAAGGTGGCACCACTTGACTTACTTCTCTGTACATTGTTTCAAAAGTTGTCGAGAGGTGAGTCTCGTGGGCGACCCTTAGGACAAGTAACTACAGTGCATTCACTTAAGCTGAGTCCTCACGAGTGTCACTCTTCCTTGCTGGGTTTGTTAGGACGCTGCTGATTGGCTAGATTCCTTTCCCTGTCCGACCACAATAATGGCGGAAATATTCAGCTCATAAAATCAAAAACTCATTTCCATCATTGATACGTGAAAAATCATTGAAATAAAAATTGTACATCTTTCAGTTGTAGAAAGATTTCCTGTGTAAGTTTTCTTGTATGAGGTAATGTTTGTGAAAGAGTCGAGAGAAGCTTTATTAAAAAAAAATTCTTTACAGAGTAACGGTTCAAAATAGATTGGCCAGGTGAGGCTCATCTATTTCCCTTTATTATTTAAGTGAATACACGATAGTAACTGGATGATGCCAAGGTCATGCGTCTAAGGAAGTAGAAAATCGTTTACAACTTTAGAGGTTCAGTGGACAAGGAGACGGAGATAAGCATTGAAACCACAAGCCTTGCAGCAGGCGCCTCACAGTTTTGCCATTACCTTTTACATAAATTAGAAAATACGTGGGGCGAGGATGGTGGTGGGGGGAGGGCGGCGTTGGAAAGTTGGCTTGGGTCGTATGCTGTCGAGGCACGATGCAGGGCCTGGCGCGGTGAGCAGGAATATCAGGATTAATGACAGTATTAGAAACTTGTGCATCCGTGAGGGAAGTGCAGATGGCAGGCTTATTGGCCTCCGGGAAGAACTTGCGTGGAACGTGAACTTGTTTGTACGACACGTCACTTAAGTGCTGTTAGAAATTCAAGTTTATGCGTAATGGGGAAGAGAAGTTTAGTCATGCAGTAAATTGACGTGGAAGCTGAGAGCTGTTCGAAGTGGGAAGGTATGAATGGAGATGTAATGTATGTTAATGAACCTTCATACACTCGGGAAGGAGAATGAGTGGGTGGAGAGAGGGTGAACGGGTGGTGGTGGTGGTGGTGGTGGTGGTGGTGGTGGTGGTGGTGGTGGTGGTGAGATAGAGTAGTGGATGAGTAAAAGATGGTAGATGGGCGTCTATCTTTTTGTTATTAAGGAGCAGAGTTGGAGCCGTGCCCACACTCGCCACTTTTGTCACATCACTGAGGGTTTGTGTTGCCTTACTACTAGTCATCAGGGGGAGGAGGAGGAGGAGGAGGAGGAGGAATAAAAAGTAGAGGAGGAGGAGGAGGAGGAGGAAGAGGAATAAAAAGTAGAGGAAAAAGATAAACAAGAAAAGATAAGAAGAAGAAAAAAGAAGAAGACGCAAACGGCCAGTAAAGAAGAAATAAAATTGCATTGAAATAATCACCAACACTAATGAGATGTTTGTGCATTTGTCGTAATACCTGGTGTACATATTGTTTAGAAAAAGAATGAAAACAATAGTAAATACGTCATAAAAAAAAAAGCCTTCTTACACGAACGAGATAAATCAGAAAAATGAGAATATTATACTGGGAGATCCAAATGAAATATCAAATCACCTTTTGTTTAATGGTCGATATAATTCTCACCCCCCGACAGTGCAATGCAATTTTATCTTCAACCTGAGCAAAGTAAAAAATAACAATAATGAAGTTACGAACGAAAACGAACAAAAAGGAAAGCTCCGTCTCTAGTAAATCTTCAGTACGACTCTCATTTATTAAGAAACTGCCTAGTAATCGCAGGCAGGCGGTGAAGGCTTTAGGATGAACGATCCGGCATCACAAACAAACCGATCGCAGCTCAGCCTCGTTACACATTAATTATAATAAACGACGTAGAGTTAGGAGAGAGAGAGAGAGAGAGAGAGAGAGAGAGAGAGAGAGAGAGAGAGAGAGAGAGAGAGAGAGAGAGAGAGAGAGAGAGAGAGAGAGAGAGAGAGAGAGAAGAGAGAGAGAGAGAGAGAGAGAGAGAGAGAGAGAGAGAGAGAGAGAGAGAGAGAGAGAGAGAGAGAGAGAGAGAGAGAGAGAGAGAGAGAGAGAGAGAGAGAGAGAGAGAGAGAGATCTTCTACAATGTGATTAATTTCCCGAGTCACTTTTGTTCTCACTGTGTCTTAAATAATTTTTCGATCCGTGTCAGTAAGGCTACAGAAAATTACTACAGGAATGAAAGAAAATATAGACTCATGAATAAGACTAACTTTATTTTTTTTTTTCTCTCTCTCTCTCTCTCTCTCTCCTCTCTCTCTCTCTCTCTCTCTCTCTCTCTCTCTCTCTCTCTCTCTCTCTCTCTCTCTCTCTCTCTCTCTTACCCAATATATTTTAGTTTTCTTATTATCATCTTTTGTTCTTTATTTGCCTTTTTCTTTTATTATTATTATTTTCTGTCAGTGGGTACATTCCCTCTTTTTAGTACCACTCGCAGTCCTACTCGTCTTTCCTCGTCCACGACCTCATCATCGGCATCCTAGTTCTCCGTGTCCTCCTCCTCTTCCTTGTCATTGTCTGCCCCGCCTGCTGCCTCCTCCTCCCTCCTCCTCCTCCTCTTCCTCCTCCTCCCTCCTCCTCTTCCCTCCTCCTCCTCCTCCTCCTCCTCCTCCTCCTCCTCCTCCTCCTCCTCCTCCTCCTCCTCCTCCTCCTCCTTCCTTCCTCCTCCTCCTCCTTCTCTTCCTCCTCCTCCTCCTCCTCCTCCTCCTCCTCCTCCTCCTCCTCCTTCCTCCTGCTCCTCCTCCTCCTCCTCCTCCTCCTCCCTCCCTCCTCCTCCTCCTCCTCCTCCCTCCTCCTCCTCCTCCTCCTCCTCCTCCTCCTCCTCCGAACAGTTTCCTTATGAGAGCATCTTTACCACCTCATAAATCTCCCGTCCTTTCATTCTCTCTCTCTCTCTCTCTCTCTCTCTCTCTCTCTCTCTCTCTCTCTCTCTCTCTCTCTTCTCTCTCTCTCTCTCTCTCTCTCTCTCTCTCTCTCTCTCTCTCTCTCTCTCTCTTTCTTTCTTTCTCTCTCTCTTACTCTCTTTTTCTTTTTTGTCAATGACAAATTACATATCGTTCTTTAACCTATATGGTAACACACACACACACACACACACACACACACACACACACACACACACACACACACACACACATCACACACACACGCACACGAAAAATCACAGCTTATGATCGTTACTTTCCTTTATATGGAATTCATTTACTAAAAGCAAGTTGCGTCACTATTGACGAAATGGTTTGATAAATATTCCCAATAATCTGAAATATTATGAAATGTTAGGATGAATGTCGAGTGCCATGAAATATGTTATTGGTACCTTTGCAATATACTGTGTACTCTGAGCTGGTTTTTTTTTCGAACTTTGTCAGAAATAAGAATAAAATTCCATTGGCATTTTTTAGTGTTTCTGTTTTCAATATATATATATATAATATATATATATATATATATATATATATATATATATATATATATATATATATATATATATATATATATATATATATATATATATACAAACAAAAAAATTATAATACATTATTTATATAAGAATTGTTCATGAAAAAAATATTTTCCTTATCAACGTATCGAATGATAAGGAAATAGGCACCGTCATTCCGCCCTTTTCCCTGTCTGTCCGTCCCATGTAGACCGGTTGTCTTCCCCGCTGCCTTGTGAACGAAAGGAGAAGGTGACGGCTGTGTGGTTGAGGTGAGAATTGTCTCACATCATCATGACCTAATTATTTCGCAATATCATCGAGTGTCTTTAAGGCGCCTACATTGCCCTTAACTTTGAATGTGTCCTAAGTCACTGGCAGCACCGGGGGACGAGGGACGGGGGACGGGGGGCTGGGGGCTGGGGGGGAACATGGACATTATAAGAGGCACCGCTACAAACATACCGTCTGCAGGCTGCGCCCTCAGTGCAATATGTAGCCTACCGGCCTGCACTAACCTTGGTGTAAAAATAAGAAAACTTCCTTGGCGTTCTTTTATTTACACTCCTCTCCCAACTTTAATCTTTTTTTTCATTTACTAACTCCTCTCTCACTTCTCATGGTTCCTCTTTTCATAAACTCATTGTATTTTCTCTTATCTTCCATGTCTTTCCTTTAACTCGTCCGTCCTCCAAGGGGGTGGGGAAGCACTTCTAAAGAGAGTTCAAGGCTTCCTCTCGTTTGTTTTGTGTTAGGGAAGGAGGTTTGCAGCAACGTCAAAGGCAAGGGTTGAAACGATTGATGTATTGAAAACCTTTCTCAGAAGTCCTCTCTCGTAGGGCGTCTTCCCCCTTTCTTATCCCGCTGAGGGTTCGTGGAGTAGTGGAGTTGGTCACAGCACCATTTCGGCCTGATGCTGCTGGCGGTCCTCGGTGCCAGGTTTTATTGCACGAGTGTAATAAAATAAATGTGAAGGTTATAGGGTACGTCAAGTACGTTTTTAATGATATCCTTCACACACACACACGCACACGCACACGCACACGCACACGCACACGCACACGCACACGCACACGCACACGCACACGCACACACACACACACTCATACATACACACACACACACACACACACACATCCATTACCCCTTTTAGGTTTGCCGTGTGTGTGTGTGTGTGTTGTGTGTGTGTGTGTGTGTGTGTGTGTGTGTGTGTGTGTGTGTGTGTCTGTGTGTATGTGTGTGTGTATGTGTGTGTATAAAAGGCGTATTTTTACACTTTTAATCTATTTGCCGTAAGCCTTGTAGAGATTAGAGTGAGGGGTCAACAGTGTTAGGCCGTGAGTGGGATTGCACACTAGTGATTTCCTCTATTTGTTTTCATACTATACCTTTGGCTGTGCAGTTTTATTACTAGTGAGCAATACAACGTTTAAATATTCATAGGTCATACAATATTTTGGTTGCAGATCCAATGGTGTTCTATATTATGAATCATACATAATCTTTTCCTCGTAAACTGTTTCCGACACTATAGAAAGAAGAACCTGGCCTTACTATTACTGCCAAGTATTCTACATAACTCATTCAAGGGGATTTCAGTCTACAACTCCAATCCGTAAACAACTTCCAGGAAACACACGTAAAAAAAAATACAGAGCCTCTACCTTGAACATCATTTCCCGTAATCAACTCTCACGGATGAATTTATCAAAAAGAGT
>JAXIVD010005243.1:27500-30350 GCA_036785275.1 Cancer borealis | reverse complement strand
TCTCCCCATCACTTCCAACCCCTCTATCACCCCTTCTCTCCCTCAATCACTTACCCTCTCTCAACCCCTTCCTCCACAGGGCTAGTCGTGTGTGGCATTGTACTGCCTCCCCCTAGAACCCTCCCCTTCATCCCCCTCCTTCTCTACCCCTTCCCTTCAACTCTCCTCGCCTTCCCCTCCTCCCATCAGCCACCCTCCTGCCCCATTCTGCGTCCTGTGCAGTGAGCATGACTCCATTAAGTTTTGTTGCCGCGCGCGGCAGTCAGTCCAGTTTGTCGTTCAGCTCTGAGGTCGTACAGGGTAGTCTGGCAGGGTAGGCGTGAGGGTCCGTCCTAGTCGTGAAGGGGTGTTCTGGTCATGCAAATTGTGGTCGTCATGCATTAGTCTCATCTCGTTCCGGTCGTTTTGAGATGCGTAGTATGTGTGTGTGTGTGTGTGTGTGTGTGTGTGTGTGGTGCGTGTGTGTGTGTGTGTGTGTGTCGTGGTGTGTGTGTGTGTGTGTGTGTGACAGTGTTGCAAGGCCTTTCCAAAACACGGTTACATTAAGCACCTATTTTCACACTCCCTTCCCTATCCTGCATGTGTGTCTGCAATGTGGCGTGCATGACATACCGAACTGGTGTCGGAGGGATGTGCTTGGGAGGGAAGGGAGGGAGAGGGGATGGGAGGAGGGGGGGATAACGGAGATGCCCTGGGAGGAATGGAAGCATGAAGCCATTCCTATAGTGACTCAAGATGTGAGCCTAAAAAAGCGAAACATACACCCCACCATCAGGACGGAGAGCCGCGGCCCTGCAATTCCGATCTGGAGGGCTTCGGTATGTCCCCGTTTCATATTACGACCAATTTCGTCACGCTCATAAAAAATTCTTCTGATCTCCCGCTGGCGAAATTGTATAGAGGAGGAAGATAGGAAGGAGGAGGAGAAGGAGGAGGAGGAGGAGGAGGAGGAGGAAAGAGGACAGTAGAGAGGAAAAGTGGAGGGGAGAGGTCAGGAGTAGACAGGAGAGCAGAGCAAAGGAGAGTAGAGGAGAGTAGAGGAGGAGGAGTGGAGGAAAGTTGAGGAGAGGAGGGAGAGGGCCAGGTATCCATCCCCTCTGGACTCTGTGATCGTGTCGTCGATGAGTGTGTGTAGCAGACGCGGACTCTTCATAGTGTGTGTGTTGTGTGGGAGGGGGGGGGGGAGGGTGAGAAGGTGGTGGAGAGGAAATAAACTTATACTTCTGATTTTAAAAGAAATATTGTGTGTGAGGAGAGGAGAGAGAGAGAGAGAGAGAGAGAGAGAGAGAGAGAGAGATGAGAGAGAGAGAGAGAGAGGAGAGAGAGACGAGAGAGAGAGAGATGTCACGCAGTGATTGGAGAGGATTGAGTGTAATGATACGAGCCGCTTGCCCTGTGTAGTGCTTAGCCTCGTCTCCCTCATCCTCTCCCGTCTGATCCCCGTCAATGGCCCGCCGCCTGGGATCGGAACTGCCTCTCCGCCATTCGGCCCTTTATCGCCTCTGCCATGCGCCTCAGAGGACTCACTACGCATCGCAAAACGCCGGCGGGGAACATCGAAGTTGTGGCCGGACATCATTTTATTCACCTGAATGCGTCACGGAGGCAACCTTTTCCCGTATTATCTAAGTAAGTAATGTTAGGCTGGACAAAGTAAGGTCGTGCAGGTGTAAGATGATGCTGTCGTGATGGTGTAGGCCAAGGAGGGTGTGGACCTAATCCGCTTCCAATGCAGTGTCTGACTATTACTCCTCTACCTCTATACTTTCATAGGGGGATACTTGTCGAGGATTGTGGAGTAATGGAGTAACTTAAATATCATTGCCAAATCAGGAACAATATTCGACTAGCCTTCTGGAGTCTTTTTTCACAATAAACACAAATTGATGCCTATCCTTTAACAACTAAATCATTAGCCTGAAGAAGATATATCTCCGCTACGCCATTAAGAGGCAAGGAGTATGGAATTCTATAGGTATTAAAGAAACAATGAAAGTGGCTTCCCAATTACCGTCAGAAACAACATTGAAAAACAAATCTCTACATGAGAAACAGACATCTTGTTAAAATGTCTTTCCAAAAACTCAAGTTCCAGGACAGGAAGTTTTTGTCCTTGCAGATATCCCATTCATGATTAAACTAATTGTAACATATCCTGCAGCAGATTGTTTTACGAATCCTGAATCCATGGATTCCAGAATATCTATTGCATGTCCCGGAAGTGACTTTATACTGTTATGAAATAAGTCATGTATTGTTCAACCGTTACGGAGTGTTATTTTGTTCACGGTAAGCGTTTGGACCGTTGACAGTTAGTAGATATTAATGACTTTGGTTTTAGATTATAAAATTCTTGTTTTTATTTTTGTTGATCAATAGAAGATACTTTTTAGATGGGATGAACAACCTGCATTTTGATTGGTCTATATCTACTTATATATTTTGTTAATCAGTTAACTAATTTCTATCTACCCTATCTATCTAAAATCCCTACTCCCCTATTCAACTATCATTCTACCTCAATTATCAGGTGTATACAGAGTGAAGTTGAACAGAGAGAGAGAAAAAAAAAGTGAGATATGAGAGAAAGAGATCGCATACAAACATTGCTGTAAATGAAACAGACGCAACATAATCACGGACAAACTCACCATACAGTACAAATTAATCCTCACCATTTCCCTTCGTAATGCTCGTGTTGTTCCAGACTTCATTGCACATCATCACATCACAAAGCTCGTCTCAGTTACACTGTGAACTACCAAATTATCTCATCCCCATCATGCAATATTTTCATGACATTGGTTAGTGCCGCACGAGCATCATTACGTTTTGCAATGGACACATAGT
>JAXIVD010005243.1:17500-20000 GCA_036785275.1 Cancer borealis | reverse complement strand
GAAAGATGAACGAAGTGTTGATATCTGACACGCTTGAAATGTTAATGTAGAGAGAGAGAGAGAGAGAGAGAGTGAGAGAGAGAGAGAGGAGAGAGAGAGAGAGAGAGAGAGAGAGAGAGAGAGAGAGAGTATATGGGGAACATTCTTTATTTTTTTACCTTCTTTTCAATCAGTCTGTCTGTGTTCGTTTGCCTGTATGTGTTTGTCTGTCTATCTGGTTTGTCTGTATGTCCTGTCTTTTCCTATGTTTCTCTCTCACACTCTTCTATTTTACTCTCTCTCACACACACACACACACACACACACACAAACACACACACACACACACACACACACACACACACACACACACACACACACATACATTTCACCGTCCATTGACCTAACACAATTTTTTCACCCGTAACCTCAACCTACCGTGCAATATCACACTAAAATATTTAACACAATGATTTCTTCCTCTTTGTCACTTTTCTTGATATTCAAAATTTTCACTTTTAATATTCTCTCACACTATTTCCTTCTTTCTCATCTCCTTTCTATACTTCCTTCTCCTTTCATTTCCCGTCTCCCCATCTATACATGTCCTTTCCTTCTCTCCACTCGTCACCTCCTGCTCCAGTCTTCACAAACTCTACATCACTGTCCTTAACTTATTTCCATTAACTTATACCTATTTTTACTGAAAACTTTCATTTCTTTAATTGCTTTTCTTTGCTATTTCTCCATCTTCTCTGATTCTTAGTAATGTGTTCCCTCCTCCTCCTCCTCTTTCTCTCTTCCTCTTCCTTCACTGTCCACTACGAATCTCACCCTTTATCTAGTCTTACCTTTCACCCCACCTCCTCATCCCTCACCTCCCTCCCCTCGTCGACAACCTCCTCCCTCCATCTAGGCAGCTGGACTTCCTTCCTTCGACACCTTCCATCTGTGAAATATGGAACGAGAAACACCTGCCCATAAAACATTCAAGCGGGTGTCCTCACAGATTGACATTCCTCTCCTACGCACACACACACACACACACACAAGAACACACACATAGTATACATACACGAGATATCCCTGTACATTTAAGTTGACGTTCACAATCATCCCTGGCCAGCCTTGTATCAGTTCACTCGCCGGTGCCAAAAGATGAGGCGACACAAACCCATTCAAACCTTTCTCTCCCCTTCGGAAATTTGTATGACATTAAGTAATACAACATAAAGGTGAGGTGATGTCCCCCTGGCGTGAGCGTGTACGAGCCTCTCCGTACGGTGGCTTTAGCCCTGAAATAGTGTCCAGGTTTAATGTTTAGGGTCGGTGATATGCGTCGTTTCGTCTAATCCACGGGTGTCGCAGGTGCGCGCGAATTCACTTTTATCACAGATTAGGAGGTCGTAGCAGCAGTAGCACCGCGTGTGGCTATTTGCGTTATGTGACAGTATGTAGCCGCGTTGCCTGAATAGAAAAGCACAATGGTTATTTTCACTCTTGTTGGTGCAGGAGTTTATATTTTTGTGACCTTGAACGGAGAATACGTTGTGTGTGTGTGTGTGTGTGTGTGTGTGTGTGTGTGCGTGTGTGTGTGTGGTGTGTGTGTGTGTGTGTGTGTGTGTGTGTGTGTGTGTGGTGTGTGTGTGTTTATAGCATACTGGACTTAGCTTGTCTTTTGCTTCATCCATACTAATTCGTATCCAACTAAATTTTCAACTTCATGGATGCTCTTTATCCGTAAACCATTCCAAATGTCAATGCACCATTTTAGAAAGCAGAGTCCCTTCATATCCTTCAAGCGCCTCGTCTTTCTTCTTATATATTCATGTCCTATTTCTCTACCGTTGTCTCCTCGTGAATATGTGTGAGTGAGGGGTGGAGAGGGAAGGGGTGGGAGTAATACAAGAGCACTCACCTGAAGGCTAAGCAACAACATCCGTGACCTTGAAGAAGAGTCAATAAGTAGACAAACCTTTGATAAATGTGCGCTCATGACCTGTCTGTAAACCCGACAGGCCGCGGCGACACCTTCACAGCCACAACATCCAGTGTTTGGGCGACAACCTGGCTTGCTGGCTATCCTTCCCTCGTGCAGTATTCAGCCTCAAAATTCCCCGGCAACAGATTCCTTCATACAGGATTCATAAAGGTACTGACAGCGCGGCATGGAACTCCCCACCGTTTTTTATTGATCTATTATTTTGTTTTCTTTTTATCGTCCTGCTTCCCCTCGAGTTGCTTTGTTACGAGCGACAGCCAAGCGTTTCTGCTGCTCCTCCCACCTTTGTGCATCGCCTCTTGGCTACCTGCCGCCCGCGCACAGGTGGTTTAGGAGATAAAAAACACAAGTATTTCCATTGGTTTGTTTTGGTGTCCGCCGCCCATAACACTAACACTGGGATTGATGGGTTAATTAGGATTATGTCTCCGTTCACACACGTGCACAACTGTTGTTACTGGGAGCACAGGTAACATTCGTATTGTGTACGTATTGACTTGTGACACACACAACACACAC
>JAXIVD010005243.1:0-2500 GCA_036785275.1 Cancer borealis | reverse complement strand
ATACTAAGAACAGAGGCCTCGGAGCGGGAGGTGTCGGGCCTTAACACAATATCGCGACCCTAAATTATGACCCCAATAAGAGAGGCGGGCCAGGACAAATTAGTCAGGCGGGGAGGCAATAGATGGCGGTCTGTTTATTCTCTTAATGTACTCCATATTCCCATCAGGCGGACGGATGGGGCTATGTCTCGCGCCTTAACTGAATTCATGCTGAAGGAGGGGAAGGAAGGGAGGGAGAGAGGGAGGCCAGTAGTTGTTAGTAAGAGAAAGGGAGGATGGAAGGGAAAGGGAGGGAGAGGGAGGGAAGGAGGGATAAGGTATTTACGCAAGTTGCATTGTGTGTGTGTGTGTGTGTGTGTGTGTGTGTGTGTGTGTGTGTGTGTGTGTGTGTGTGTGTGTGTGTGTGTGTGTGTGTGTGTGTTGGGTGTGTAATATATTAGCTGTGTTTAGTGACGTCATTTCCTGCGTTATGTTTATTATGTGGCACTAAATATTTATTGTTGTGGCGCATATTGGCGTATTGAAGGCGAGTGAACTTTAGGGAATACGATCTGCATAACAACCTATCTATCTACCTGTCTACCTCTTTATCTGAACCTTACTTTGTTTACCTTTATAGACGTTGGATAACTTTATGTTCCTGTCGTGGCTACCATAAAGAAGGTTTGCAAGGCGTCTTTCACCCCTCGTCACAGCATCGTCAATAAGTCAGCACGTCATTCATGTGTTAATATTTACGTACCACCGTGTGAACTATCGTATGAAGCTGAATTATGCCTCGGTGTCATGTTTTGGTCATCACATACTCTTAATTAAGCGCACAGGGAAATCAAACAAAAGAAGAGCATGAAATGAAATAACTGTTGTTTGTGGTTTTTCTCATTTTCACCGTTAACTGCCTGAAATGCTAAATATTTCACCGCAGTTTTAATATTATACGACAAATTCAGCTTTTCAATGTACATTCCCACCACGTCACACATTCACAAAATAATTAATGGAAAATCAATTCAAATCGGCCAGTAAGCGCGTATCTCTCGCCTCAAAACAATAGGCTCCACCACTAGCTGTGTTCACGCGTCCTGTGTTAGGGTTCAGGCAAAACGAGTCCACATAATTCTCTATATTATGTAAAATAGATGCGAGCCACTTAGCTTTTAATATTTTGACGGTGATGCGGGAAAGTGCATGACGCGGCTATTATTTCGACTGTATTAAACTGTTGATGATAGTGACCAAAAAATAGAAGCCGCTTGTAATAAGAGACGTGGGTGATAATTAATCCTATGGCTCCACTAATGGCTGCGGTGAGTGGCTGAATAAATACTCGAAACACACATTGCTTATCGGTGTTTTAATGTGTTCCGTCTTTCCTGCGACTTCAGTTTTTATTGTGCATATTAAAAAGGCGTTTGTTATTAATTCTTGTAAATAAAATAATAAGTTGACAAGGGATTTCTGAAGAGTTATCAATTCCTTTACAAAGATGTAGAAGTGATATCTATTATTTTGTTCTATCTTTTTAAAATGATTCGATGTTTTTTTTTATACTGCTAGAGTAATCACTTTGCTTTTTTTTTTTCTCTTAGTTTAACATTTTTTCAAGGCAACTTTATAACATTTTGAACTTATCACTCCACCTCGCCCTCTCTCTTTGTTGTCTCCAAGGTGACAGGCGACAAAGTACAAAAATTACGTACAAGTGTGGTTCATGCCTGAAAGATACGGATTCTAAGTCATGATAAAGTAGTTTCTCTTTGACAAAACATACCTTCCCTGTTTTTACTGTCGGGTCGGAGATTGATGTAAGTCTGAGGGAGGTCGAACACGGTGGTGACGGCTGTGGTGGTGGTGGTGGTGGTGGTAGCGACAGTGGTGGTGTAAGTAGTGGTGTTGCGTAGGCGATGTAGAGAGGAACCATACAGAACAAAATTGTCGATGAAAATGTAGCAGTAGCGAAGAGGTTAAAAATACGTGAAGATGAAGAGTAACCAAAGTAAGGAAAGTAAAAAGATAAAGATAAAGAAAGATAAAGAAAGATAAAGAGGAGTGGAGGTAAGGTTAAATGAAAGGTGATAATATTTGTAGGCTGTGGCTGTTCTTTACCGTTCCTCCTCCTCTTCTACTGTCCCTTTCTCCTCTTTCACCACCACCACCACCACCACCACCACCACCACCACCACCACCACCACCACTACCGCCACCACTACCTCCTCCTTGTGCACCTTCTTCTTCTCTTCCTCCTGATCCTCCTCCTCCACTTATGTCGGTTATTTCCTCTTTGATTCTATATATTTAATTCTATGACTAGCCATTTGTCTGTCTGTTCTCTCTCTCTCTCTCTCTCTCTCTCTCTCTCTCTCTCTCTCTCTCTCTCTCTCTCTCTCTCTCTCTCTCTCTCTCTCTCTCTCTCTCTTTCTCTCTCTCTCTCTCCTTACCTACCTTCCCCCGTTTCTCCAGTCCTACTTGCCTCTCCTACCTTCCCTCCTTCTCATCTTCC
>JAXIVD010005242.1:15000-30355 GCA_036785275.1 Cancer borealis | reverse complement strand
CTGAGACCTTAGGTTATACGGAACTGTATTTCATACCACCTGTATACTTATGTATATCATATGTTCTATTTATTTACTTGTGCTTCTTGTATTTATAGTATCACATGTTAATCACCTGTTATACTCTTATCATCTAATATCTCTAGTATTTTTTAACTACTAGTAAGACCAATATCTTAATGCATTATTCTCCCTGTCATAGCCAGACATATTTTATCTCATTTTGTATCTATTATTTTGCCTGAAAAGCTTTTGCTTTAAAAAGGCTAACTATAGTTAATGTTATGTCTATAAAGATAAGCTTAAATGTACCTCCATATTGTTAATATAGTTATTAATAAAGTGTTCAAAGTGTTCAAAGTGTTCTCTCTCTCTCTCTCTCTCTCTCTCTCTCTCTCTCTCTCTCTCTCTCTCTCTCTCTCTCTCTCTCTCTCTCTCTCTCTCTCTCTCTCTCTCTCTCTCTCTCTCTCTCTCTCTCTCTCTCTCTCTCTCTCTCTCTGACATGAGAAAACCCATCTGAGATTTTTTTTTATTGCTAGTAGGCAGTGTAATTATTTCCCCCCTGGTAGCTTCAAATTTCCCCCCAGGGTGAAATTTCCCCCAGTTTGGTAATCACTGTTCTAGAAGGTATAGTAATTTGACAACCAAAGCTGAGTCTTCCTCATATCGTAAATGTTAACATTTAAACATTTTGTATTGTTATTTCAATGTCATAGTCATAATTCCAGTAGCCAATTGTTGCTCTAAACTTCTAAAGTTATTTGTATGAGGCAGTGGCAGCGTCCAGTGACAATGTCGCAATATATTTATCATCCATTCTGCTCACCCAAGCAATTCCTGTGAATCTGCGCACGTGCACGATCTAGTACGGCTCTGAAACCTTTAAAATGAAAACGAATATATGATGAATATGGCGTCATAGTACAATGATCGCAGCTAACCTTTAATTATTTTCTTAAAAGAGTCACGTTCCACTCACCACTATTCGGATTTTGTGATCATTGAAATGTTTGCCATATCACGTGGATATCTATCAAAGTTATTAATCAATTAATCTCTTATGAACATGTGTGTCAATTTAAACACAGGCAGAATATTGTTACCACAAAATGTGCCTTTTAATAAACCACCAATTCCTTGAGTGACGTAGATATGGTTGGAGGAACATTTAAGAACATAAGAACATAAGAAATGGGGAGACTGTAAGAGGCCAGTTAAATGACCTACACGAGGCAGCTCCTTGTCCCCCACCCTTGGAATAATCCAATATTTAGCCACCCCACCTGTCATTCCTATCCATACTATGATCCAACCATCTTTTAAAGCTACCTATTGACTGCTAGTGCTGGCACAGAATCGTATGCTCATATCAAGTGGGAACTAGTGAAGTAGGTACAAACCAGTAGGGCTCATACTGTAACTGTTGTTCAGGAGAGATTCGATTCTCATTTACATCGGAACAGAGCGTTTCACCAGTACCCTGACAGCCAACAGCTGCAGCTCCCCACCAGTCTGAGCCATTGGAATAATCCAATACTTAGCCATCCCACCTATCACCCCTATCCATACTCTGATCCAACCGTCTTTTAAAGCTACCTATTAACTCAGCATTTACTACATGTCTACCCAGCCTATTCCAATCGTTCACCACTCTGTTAGTGAACCAATATCTACCTATGTCTGTCCTGAATTTGGTAAGAATGACTAAAATTATGCGTAACTTTATATCATTACTTACTCTAGCAATGCATCAGTAGTTTTCAGTGTATGACCAAAGTAAAATGTGTTGATCTTATCATAAATATGGGAATGATGCTCTCTAAATTAAATCAAGTCGTAAGAAAGTACGTGGGCATACAGATTCAGGTAGACCAGTAGAAGGGAAGAAAGCGTGAAGATACTGGTTAACTCTTATATAAGGGAGGTGGACAGAATAAAGATGAGAGTGAGTAGGAAATCATAAGAACATAAGAAGACGAGGAACCGCAAGAGGCCGGCTGGCCTACGCAAGGCGGCTCCCACCACACCCTTCCGATCGAGACCTACCATCTACCCCCTTCGTCCATGAATTTATCCAACCTCCTCTTAAAGCAATTAATGGATTCCGATTCTACTACATGCCTACTTAGCCCATTCCACTCGTCAACCACCCTATTTGTAAACCAGTTTTTCCCTATCTCCTTTCTAAATCTGAATTTATCTAGTTTGTAACCATTCGTTCGTGTTTTATCCTGGTCACTAATTATAAGAATCTTACTCATATCCCCTTTGTTGATCCCCTTGACCCATTTAAAGACTTCTATCATATCTCCCCGTACTCTTCGTCTTTCTAGCGAATGTAAATTAAGGCGCTTCAATCTTTCTTCGTAAGAAAAGTTTCTCAACCCGTGAATCATCCTTCGCTGAATAGATTCCAATCTATTTATGTCCATTCTATAGTACGGCGACCAGAACTGAACCGCGTAATCCAAGTGTGGTCTTACTAGCGCTAAATACAGTCTTAAAACTACAGTTGCTGTTTTGTTGGTTACACTCCTGGCAATGAAACCTAATACCCTGTTAGCTCTATTCCTGGCGCTGATGCATTGTTCCCTGGGTCGGAGATCATGACTGACTAACACCCCTAGGTCCCTTTCTGAATCATGTTTGTCTATCTTTACACCATTTAGAGTATAACCATTTTCGCCGTTATTCCTACCTACATGAAGTCTGCTGCACTTACTAGTATTAAAAGTCACTCTCCCTAACTTTGTGTCGTCTGCAAATTTACTAATGTCACTACTAACTCCATTATCTAGATCATTTATATAAATCAGAAAAAGTAATGGTCCCAGCACAGAGCCCTGAGGAACACCGCTGATTACATCCCCCCAGCTGGATTTCTCGCCATTAACTATTACCCTTTGTTTCCTGTTGCTAAGCCACGCTTTGATCCATCTAAGAACCTTACCATCTATTCCATGCGCTTTAATTTTCTTCAGCAATCGCTCATGTGGTACTCTGTCAAATGCTTTACTAAAGTCGAGATAAATGATATCATAGTTATTATCGCTATCTGCTGCCTCGTAAACTCCCCTATAAAAACTCAAGAGATTTGTAAGACAAGATTTTCCCTTTGTGAACTCATGCTGTGAATCCTTAATTAAATTATGTAAATCTAGGTGGTCGCGAATTTTAGTGGCTATAATTGACCCTAACATTTTACCAATCACGGATGTTAAACTAATTGGCCTCTAATTAGACACATCGCTCCTATCACCTTTTTTAAATATTGGTACTACATTTGCCTGCTTCCAAAAACTTGGTACTTCCCCCGTGTCTATTGATTTGTTAAATATTCCAGTCAAGGCTACATTAATGACGTCCTTACATCATGTGCGGCGAGGCCGTGGAAGAGAAGGCATGCAGTTAGCAAGTTCAGAAGAGTAGTTAGCATGAAAATGACGGTAGAAAATAGCAAGAGATGCAACAGTGTGGCGGAGCGTAAGAGATTGAAGACAGTCAGTAAGAGGAGGGGAATCAATAAGACGAAAAGATTTTGACTCAACCTTGTTAAGCAACTCTGTGTGCTTGGAGCCCCCCTATACGTGAGATGCCCTTTAGGATGACATATAGTGGATCCTGGCACAGAGTACAACTTCAGTTATGTTAAGAGTAACATTAAACACTATGTCAATAATAACATAAGTTGTGAGTTGACGTATTGTTACCACAATGGCAGTCCCAGCAGCCTTCACTATGTATGTGTCTCCCACAATAGTGACTACATTAACGGGAGACACACACCATCTTAGGATGTGGCAGCAATGTGGCTTAGGCTAGGCTATAGGTAACTATGGGAAGTTAGTAATTCCCCTGGTGTGTGCTGTTCATTGTGTGCTGCATCAATGGGCCACACACTGCAACACTGTCATGGAACGTACACTCATTGATAAATTTAGGCCGCAGGGCCCACCATCACCTGCCTACCCTTGTCTCTTGTTTGTTTTTACTCTGCCACACTCACAGATATTCTTAAAGATATCCTAGATTTTCCCCCAGGTGGTGATGCAATGTGTGTCTCCCTCTGTCTTTCATTGGTCAGTCTTACAAACTAGGCTACTATACAATATGTGTACCTACAAATATATTACTTTTCAACCTCTAAATCTTTTGTATGTACAATTTTATTTCTGTCAATACTTAATTTTATTTATATTATGTCCGGAAAGGGGTAGTAGGTTCCGTAATCTTTTTTGTTGTTGTATGTTTATATATAGCAATAAATCTAATAATCTCTTTAGGACTACAAAGATGGCGCCATTCCAACTACATATACGCACTCTATAAAAATAACCCTTACATATACCCAGAATAAAAAAAAAAAAAATATCTCCTTTCCTAAATAAATAAAAAAAAAATCAATGTTATAATATTCTGCACACAATAATGTAGATTAGTATGAGTAAAGTTGTGTTAGAGTGTGTTTGAGTGTGAGTGAGAGGTGTGTGGGGGCGGGGCAGGGCAGCTGAGCCTCCATAACACAGCAGGAACAGCACTCAGCAGCAGCGGCACACAGCACTACCACACCACCACACACACAGCATCATGGTGAGTGCTGAGGCCTGTTTTACCTTCATTTCGACCCTTATAACACCTTCCCATCACCACACACAGCACACTAGGGGCGTAGATGTGTGTGGAGTGCGTGTACGAGTGTGTGTGTGTGTGTGTTGATCTTCCATCTCACACACTCAAGATGCTTTACTAGGTGTAATTTAAAGAAAGTGATCATCATTTACTCGTCTTTTTAGTGTTTGTTCCTCCCGTGTGTGTGTGTGTGTGTGTGTGTGTGTGTGTGTGTGTGTGTGTGTGTGTGTGTGTGTGTGTGTGTGTGTGTGTGTGTGTGTGTGTTTGACAATCCTGACCCGGGTGGGGAGGGGGGAGGGTTGGGTCCTGATGACTGTGTTGGTCGTGGCCGTAATGTGACAGCTCGATGCCATATTAACACTATTGGTGATTGTTCTGGGTAAATCTGCATAACTACTGCTCAGAGGATATCGATATAAATATGAAGTCCTACATACTATACATAGTTTACTCAACACATCTGTGAAAGTTCAGGTGGTGCTCACTATTATTTGCCTTTCAAAACGTCTTGGAAGTAATGCTAGGTTAAGTTAAGCTATATTAGGTTATGTTATAATTAGGCTAAGGTTGGATTAGGTTAGGTTCAGTTATATAAGTATTTTTTTATTTTATTACCCAAAAGTTAAGCATTTCACCCTAGATTTTTTTTCAGGATTGCCATATATGGCCTATATTTGCTTATGATAACGAGCACTACCTAAAACCTTCACATATGTGTTGAGTATACTATGTATAGTATGTACCACTTCATATTTATATCAATATCATCCGAGCAGTAGTTATGCAGATTTACCTTATTATTATTATTATTGTTATTATTTATTAATTTAAAATAACATATGGGCCTAATCATATTTCTTTCTGTGTTAGAAACTGGGTTAATTATAAACAGGAATTGAAGTTTCTGCCTTGAATCAATCACCTCAATTGGTCACTCACCCACTATATAGCATGAACTCAATCACCCATCCACTTCACCACCACCATCACCATCATCACCTTCATCATCATTATCGTTATCATCACCATCCTCCTCCTCCTCCTTCCTCTAGTAAGTTATCTGCAGCCTGTTTCCTCGTCCACAGATCCGGTTCATCCTCATCCAGAACCGGGCGGGCAAAACACGGCTGGCAAAGTGGTACATGAACTTTGATGATGACGAGAAGCAGAAGCTGATCGAGGAAGTTCATGCAGTGGTGACCGTGCGAGATGCTAAGCACACTAACTTTGTAGAGGTGAGGATGAAGGGAAGGGTTAGGGGCCTATTCCCTCCTTCCTATCTTTACCCTCCTCCTTCCCTTCCTGTCTTGACCTCCTCCTTCCCTTCCTATTTTACCCTCTTCCTTCCCTTCCTATCTTGCCCTCCTCCTTCCCTTCCTATCTTTACCCTCCTCCTTGTTCTTGCCACATTAATTAAACTCTCCTGCCGACCATAATGAACAGGTAATGAATGTACAGATGTATAGAATTGTTTGGACACCTCATGTAGAGTTGATGTAATAGTTGAGAATCAAAAAGCCCGTGGATGTGCAGTCAATCAAAACTCATCCATGTATATAATTGAATATTTTTTATTCTAGATTTGTGCCTCAATTTAGTGAGTGTGAACTGATGTCATTCCATGTGTTACCTAGTACAGCCCTTACGATGTCTAATTTCACATTCGTAACTATACACAATTTTATATGATGAATGTTTGATGTTCTTTTTTAAATCTTTGAATATTATATTATTTTCTGGTTTACATTAGCAAGCTATGCCTTTGAAAGTAGAGCCTAAGTATTTCTTTATTTATTCTTTATTTTTTACATGCTTATTATTTGTTCCCTTCAAAGTGTCTTAAGGTTATAATTCTATGGTTTACTATCTATCTATCTATAGCCAGCTAATATTCCCTTCAAAGGGGGAAAGCCAAGACAAAACATAGGGTTTGGGGACACATTTCTCTCACCTCTCTCCTTCTACGCCCTATTTTTTCATAGGAGAGAATACAGAGGAGAGGCTTCTCAGACACCTCGCTCTGTCTCTTTCAATATTCTTTTACGAGCCACAGGGAATAATGTGATGGTATTCTTGCAGCCCCCATCGCAGGGCTAATGGTTTACTAATAGTAATAATTTATTTTTGCTGTTATTTTGAAACATTGAAATACAGAAACACCACTGATTTAGCAGCTCCCTTTGTCCAAGGCCTTGCTGGATCAATTATTTTACCAGACCAGTCAAACAGATCTGTGACCTCTGACCATAGTCCAATTTATTTTAACATAGCAACTTTTTCCTTGATTGATATGGACATCTTTAATGAATGAATACATACGTCAATGCATAATGATTAATTCTTTTCCATTAGAGTGAATGAATGTTTCTCTTTGAGTGTACCAGATAATACATCTGAAATTGCACATTTTGTAGCCTGGCATGAATGACATGAATGGGAGGTGCATTGCTGTATGCACCAGTATAGTTTGTAAACAAAGCAGTGTGTAACTGGTGTTTATGTTGGACACAACCACTGACACCGAGGATTAAATGTGAGAAATCAGTGAACAATCTCACAAAATGAATGGGTCCTCACTAAATTGTGTTGTGTAAACCATTCAATTGAGTGTTGTGTGGTGTACATAATGGCATCGGTGGCCATCCAGTAAACTATGCACACACTATCACTTACCATGGAGTTATGTTCCAATAAACCCATTGTTACGTCAAAGTATTTTAAGATGGAAATGTATTTAATACCCATATTTGACAGCTTATGGAACAAAACAGTACTCAGTTTCAATTTTATAGCCAAACAACTTGCTTGAACTCCAAAAGCATGTTCTGATGAATATATATTGTAATGACTGTTAGTGATTGTGTTGGGCTTATGAGGAAAGGACTAACGCTTCACTAGGAATACATGACGATTATGGAAACGAAGAGAAAAATGTTGATATTCTAAATCAAACTTGGCAATGCATTTCCCACGTAGATAGAGATTAAAGTTTAAGCTTACAAGAAATTAATAACAATGTGTATGGACCAAGTCATAAATGAGAAAGCATGAAGAAGAACTGGTGTTATGAGAGTTGGCTGGTCGAGCAGAGCAGAGTGTGTTGAGGTGGCTTGGACACATAGAGAGAATGGAGGAGGACTGGTTGGTGAAGAGAAGAGTAGGATTTGATGTAAGAGGTGTGAAGTTGAGAGGAAGGACATGAACGAGATAGATGAATGGTGTAAAAAGAGTGTTGGATGAAAGAGGAATGTGTGTGGGGCAGGGAAGGATGATTGTGTGTGATAGAAGTGAATGGAGAGCAGTGGTGAATGCATGACTAATGACACGACCTTGACAATTTTTGGAAGAGGTTCTCATGCATCTGGTGTGACCCTTGGATCATATCAGGTGTGGGAAGGGAGGGCACGAGGTAAATATGAAGTGACACGGGCAAATTTTTACTTCCATTAAAAAGATAATTACAAACCTAACTTTTTGAGTGTAGTAAAGAATGCATCTGAAATTGTATGGTTTGCAGTTTGGCATTGATAAGGTAATGTTCTGTCACCTGTGTCAGTATAATTTGTAAACAATAATGTTGCAGGTGTATATCACAACTATTATCCTGCTTAAATACACTTACCTATATAGTTTTTCTCACAGCATATTGCCAGTATTAGATGTATTGAATATGTTATGGTATTGAAGTAACTTGTAATAATTAAGTAGTTATCTAGTAGTGATGTAATATTGGTTGAGAGATAGATTTAAGTTGGAAACCACTAAGCCAATCACACACCTCCATCTTGGGTGACGCGTGGGGATATTTCACGGTCGTTTTAGATGAAATAATTGCTGAATACTTATTGGTGTTGCAGACTATTGTACTCTACTAAAAAAAGAAAAAATATGTTAGTCAAGGAGAATCATCTATAGTTTGGGAGTCGTAGGAATTTCCAGCTCCATAAATTTGTCCAGAGTAAAGGAGTTGCCAGACCATTAGTTGGTTGTAAATGGATGGTCTGGGAAGTCCCTCTGTATTCCATCCTACAAGAAGACAAGGCACAGATGGGGAAGGGAGAGTAAAGTCACCCTGAACCCTAAATGCCTTGTCTTAGCGACCATCTTTTAATAAGTATACAAGTCTGGTTTATAGATAGATAGATAGACTCCTAAGGTATAAATGTTTTCCACTGTTATCTTGTTACAACTTACATCACTCCTCACTACAGTTTTGTACTAACATCTGACTTCATTTCTCTGTTTCAGTTCCGCAACTTCAAGATTGTGTACCGTCGCTATGCTGGGCTATACTTCTGCATATGTGTGGATATAGCGGACAACAACCTGGCTTATCTGGAGGCCATTCATAATTTTGTGGAGGTGCTGAACGAGTACTTCCACAATGTGTGTGAGCTCGACCTGGTGTTCAACTTTTACAAGGTGAGGATGATTTTCAGGAAGGATAGTGATGGAAGTTAGAGTCGGGTCAGTCCTCATGCAGAGTCTTACTTAGCTGGGTTATCAAAAGGGAAAGGGGAGAAGGAATATACAGAAAAAAGGTTGAACCATTTCTATGCTTTTCCAATAACCCATTTCACTGTGTATGGGTTAGGCATAGAAGGTTGTGGGTTGGTTTGGTATTTATGTCGGGTATTCTTGGATGTGCTTGTGTGGTGGTAGGATGTGGTGGAACAGGAACAAGGACGTGGTAGTGGAGACTTTATAAGTATTGTGTCCACCATAGTCTTAGTTACACTTGCATTGTCTGTGTTATAATGTAGCATTCCTTATGTCACAAACCTGGTTGAAATTGAAAGGAAATGAGTTGTCTGAGTGTGTCATCTTTCTTGAGTATTGATATTGTTTCCTTTTTCATTCACTTCATGGATTTATACACTATAGTAAAACAAAAATAGATTTAATATAAGAAACGTGAAACAATATTTTTTAATGTGAAATATAAAAGTGAGGCAGTTGAAGATTTCAGGTGTTGATCTCCTCTCCACACAATTTTTCCTCTAATTAATGGATCGTATTCATTGTATAGATTTTTCTTCTATACCTTCACCTCTTTGCCACTCAGTGTGGTGCAGACCATTTCTAGTCTTGGTGGAAGCACACAATTCACACACACATACATACACACGCTCACATACAGAAAGACAGGATTTCCAGGCTTCTGCTCCTGCTGGGATTGCAACGTCACAACTCCTTGGCTTACGGCTTATATCTTGTATCTATTTTGCGATATGTGAACAGGCATGTGAAAAAAGACAAGCTCAACAATGTCAAATCAACACCTTTTTCACATCCATTTTGTGTGTTTCTTCCTGTGCACCAAAGGCCGTGTCCCCTCACATTACTCTTTGTGGACAGGCGTACAGTGTGGTGGACGAAATGTTCCTGGCCGGTGAGATCAGGGAGACCAGCCAAACCAAGGTACTGAAGCAGCTCCTGATGCTCAACTCCTTAGAGTAACACACTCACTTCAGACGATCCTCAAATAACTGGCTCTGGAAACCCCCAAGAGAGAGAGAGAGAGAGAGAGTGAGTGTGATAGAGGGACAACAAGGCAAGACAAGACAGCAAGGGATGTGAGCGCTGCCCCTCCCTTGGGTTATGTATATATGTACCCTAAAACATCCACACTCCGGCCGGCACTGGTGGAGGCCCCGAGGAGTGGTGCTGTCCAGTGCTGGCTGGGTTTGTGGAGCTGCGTATGTATATTTAGCTTGTATGTAAAATATTAGTGAGGGATGCTAGTGGCAGGTGGGAATACACACGTACGTCTCTCAGCATAACTCAATCAGGGCTATCCTGTTACACTACACCAATGGTCTCACACACACACACACACACACACACACACACACACACACACACACACACACACACACACACACACACACACACATACACACACACACATACACATACATATACACATACACACACACCATATGTTGGCCAGTGGAATCAAGTATCACTGTTCCCTGTTTTTCCATCGTATATGCACACTCAGGTTTCTTTGGTTGAGATGGTCACTGTCGGTGCATCTTCCTTCATCCTTTGCAATGCCCTCCCTGGGAATCTCCTTGAATTGATTGACTTGATAATCACCAGTTCGAAAAGTGGAATAGGCCTATAAATGATTCCATATCCTCTTCCTCTTTCTGTTCATTGCTGTTGTCCATTAGTTGTCTTCCTGTCATTATGCTTAATTTTTTTTGTTATTACTATCTCTGACCAATGGCTTCTCTCTCTGTTTTATCCATACTCTAGTCCCACTCAGCTGTCCCCTTATCCGCCATCTGTTTGGTTTAGCCGCAGCCACACTTGGGAGTTGTAGGACAATAACAGAAACAAGTATGAATTCAGTGTACATCTCCCGAGTAGTAGTAGTAGTCAAGGCCTTCCAAGGGAGCAGCACCAGGCAGTGACCTCAGTTAAGTTGTTGGTGTTGGGATAGTGTTGTGTTGTGTTGTGCTGTGTTGTGTTGTGAAGGCATAGTGGCCACACAGAGGCACACATACACATACACATACACACTCCCCCAACACATGACCACAGCAACAATGTGTTCAGTAATGTAGTTCAGACTGTACATGAGGGAGAAGTGAGATAACTTAAGTCTCAGCTGACACACACACTAATAAAACACATCAAGGGTCAAAGTTGCTAAGTTTATTGTGAATAGTTTTTATTTTTTCTTCTATTTATTTTTTGTTTATTTTGAATAGTGGCCCTGTGGTGTTGTGCGCACAGCTGTCACCTTAGTAGCTGTAACATTAACATTCCAGCCCAGGAGGTGTCAGTGTGTGTTTGTGTTGAGTTCAGCTTGGAGTGAGGTGAGTAGTGAGCCCGATACTTCCAATCTTTCAAATCTTTCAAAGAGTTGTACGTAGATTAAGTACTCAAAGAAAACAGTAAGATGTGTTGTGCTGTTTTTGTTGTTGTTGATCTGTATTGTTCTTTCCTTTTTATTTTGATACACTCAACAGTCAGTCAATCAGTCAGTCAGTGCACAGCAGTGATGATCTAGGGTATACTCAAACATTTAGATCTAGACCAAACTCTACTGTGTGTGTGTGTGTGTGTATGTGTGCGCGCGCGTGTGTGTGTGGGGAAAGTAACATATTTGTGTAACTATTGCAAATTTCTATTTCAAGTCATTATAATATTAAGGTTGTATCACCCATTTGGGGAAAAGGTTAAATCTGGCATTGAGTTTAGATTTTTCTTGTTAAATACTTTAAAAAAAATGTTTATGAATGCAATATCAGCGAAATTAAAGGTGATTATAAGAGATTTATCGATGTATATAAGTGTGTGTGTTTGTGTGTGTGTGTGTGTGTGTGTGTGTGTGTGTGTGTGTGTGTGTGTGTGTGTGTGTGTGTGTGTGTGTGTGTTGTCTTTCTATGTGCCTGTCCTGAATTTCCTTGTCACTTTGTGGTCATGATCTTTGGCAGTGTAGTCTTGTCTCAATACATGTTTTTGAAGTAAAACTTGTGGTCTTGTTCAGCACAACACATCCTCCACGTGGTGTCCTACAGCGGGTGGTGCTGATACACGCTGTACACTGGGCTTCAGAGCAACATTATAACCTGACACACACACACACACACATTTTTTTATTGGATACACTTGATCCCTTTGGCTCAAATTACGTTTTATTTTCTTTCTTTTTTTCAAATATATGTAGTATATTTTTTTCTCTTGTTAATTTTGTATGAATGAAATTATTAAAATTTCAGATACAGTGTATATTTTTGTATTGCTAATCTTGTATGAATGAAACAATTTTTTTTCTTCGATTTACATATTTTTTCTATTTTATGATTTTATTTTACTTTTCTTTAATTCCAAATAATGATTTTTGTTTAGTTATCTTCACGAGGTATACATCGTGTACTTTTCGGTCATATGTTTATAGAATAATTAGGAGTACCACTTTATATCACCTACCAGTCATATATACTTAACGTGTTGAATACCCTTATGAAGAGAACTCGCATTTAGAGATAGAGCGCATCTATATTGTCTAGATATAGGAATGTGGTTTGGGAAGTAGAGTAGGGTCCATGATTTTCCTCTACACATAAACCGTTTGTCCCATATTCCCGTGTATAGCATATTACTCATATTTAGATGTGAATTTGTTTGTCAGTAGTTTACAGTCAGCCTACAGATCGCATTAATCGTACTGCACGAGTCACTTTTTTATGCGTTGTGCTTCCTATTAATTCCTGGTGAGTGAACGCGAAGAGAACACGCGGGAGACTATTATCGCTCTAAACGGAGGGTTGGCCGGGAGGGAAAAGGGGAGGACAGACACAGGACTGCGATTAGTGCGGGAACAAGGGTGATTACGTCCCGATGTTGTGGTGAAAAATATATATATTCTAGCAGCCCTTATTTTCGACATTACTGGATTTATAGTGTACTGACTTGCAATGGTAGGCTACACGTGCGTTAATCATATAATTTCGTACATCAATGCTGTTCACCCTACATTGTGTTGAAGAGTCTTTCGTATTGTCATATTTAATTTTTCATACCTTCGTCGTGGCCTACTAGTGTGATATATATATTATTTTCTAAGCTTGACCCTCCGAATTATGTTTTCGTATGGAAGTAATCGTGTTTAGCTGTCCTCAATCCTATTCTATCGCTCACCATACGCCTATCTACAACCTCTTTTACTACCTCTACGTATATGAAAAAGAAACCCTACCAAAGCCGTGTTATTAAGGCTATTATAAGTGCTCTAGTGTGTTTATTCGTTATTTAGGTTGGTAGAGTAAGTATCTGTGTGTATGGTAGAAGGTTGAGTGAGTGAGCACGGGAGTCTGGTGGTGAATCTTGAATCTTTCCTTTCCCGCGCGAAAGTAACAAACCGGCTTTACAATACGAGGATGTGTTACACGTTGATCCCTTTGCCTCTTTGATTCTCTCTCTCTCTCTCTCTCTCTCTCTCTCTCTCTCTCTCTCTCTCTCTCTCTCTCTCTCTCTCTCTCTCTCTCTCTCTCTCTCTCTCTCTCTCTCTCTCTCTCTCTCTCTCTCTCTCTCTCTCTCTCCCCCCCCGTGGGGCGAGAGAGGAGGGTCTGATGGTGAAGATATCGAAATGACTATTATATGACAGACTAATATCTATTCTTCAGGCTTTGAGAGAGAGAGAGAGAGAGAGAGAGAGAGAGAGAGAGAGAGAGAGAGAGAGAGAGAGAGAGAGAGAGAGAGAGAGAGAGAGAGAGAGAGAGCCCACCAACAGGCCCCTCACTAAGCCCATCTTGGTCTCATTTCCGGTCTTGTTTGACAACGGCCGGACGGGGATCTCAGAGGATTCGTCTCGGTCGGTCTCGGCTCGCGATTGGGTCTCCCTCAGGACAAGGAAAAATAAGGAAACAAAAGAATGGAAAAAAAAGAAAAAACACCAGAGCAGAGAGGGTGGGGGAGGGAGTGGAAGAAATAAGGTAGCGGAATCGACTTGGGGTGACATGGGCCGCTGTCTTCCCTGCCGCTTCAATGTGACGTAATCGCAAATATTTTCTCTGGGGTGACAGGGTGAGACGCGCCGCCCCGCCCCGCCCCGTCCCGCCCCGCCCCGCCTCGCCCCGCCACACGCCTGAAGAGAAGGAAGAAGGAAGAGTTACTGCCGGAATCATTGTCATTGTCGTTGTTGTTGTCGTTCTCGTTGTTGTTGTTGTTGGGAAAGTGGGTGATATACGTAAAATAATGTTAGAAGTGGCGGTATAAATAGATGGAAATGTTTTGATAATGAATAATGTGTGAATTGATGACTATTTTTTCGACAACTCTACGGACGTCAAATCACTTTTTATTATATTTTTAAAAAGGCCATGAAGTAAAAAAAAAAAAAAATGCAATAAATAAAAAAAATACGTGCTTAAATGGGTAAATTATTAAAACAAGTTGTAATTTCTATAATCTTGCGTTCTTTGCATTACATTTATAGAAGTCAACTCTCTCTCTCTCTCTCTCTCTCTCTCTCTCTCTCTCTCTCTCTCTCTCTCTCTCTCTCTCTCTCTTCCCCCTCCCCTCCCCATGAGTGTTCCTTGAGGGCGCGTGAGGAAGGCAAGTATTCTGAGGAGTGACTAGGGAAAGACGGGAAGGGAAAGGAGAGGCGAAGGAGTGAACTTGTGAGCAAGGGGAAGGGAGGAGGAGTAGGAGTAGAAGGGAATGGGGAGGATTGACTTGGGGAAAAAGATGAAGAGAAGAATGGAAAGAAAGGGAAACAAATTATAGAAGGCTGAAAGTGGATGGGAAGAGATGAGAAAATAAAAGATAAGTGTTGGTAGAGGAAGGAAATTACGGGAGGGAGGCGATGAAGGAAGGAAAGGGAGTAAAGAGGAAGAAGGAAAGAAGAAGAGGGGAAAAGAAAGGGAGGAAAGGAGGGTAAAAGGAAGATAAATAGTGAGAGATGGGTGGCAGAGGAAGAAAGGAATAGGTGAGGGAAATAAAAGGGAAAGAAAGGACGAGACAGGAAAGGGGAAAAGGATGCAAGGAATGAAAGCCATGAAGGAAAGGAAGCAATGAAGGAAGAAAAGGAAAGAAGAAGGGAGATAGAGGATAAAGGGGAAGAGAAAACATAGAAGAAGGTAAGAGAGAGAGATATATGGGGAAAGAAAGGGGAGATAAAGAATAGAGGCAGGAAAAAAAGGGGAGATGTGAAGGGAAAGAGGGAGAGGGAGGGTAGTAGTGATGATCCAAAATGTATTTCCCTCGA
>JAXIVD010005242.1:0-12500 GCA_036785275.1 Cancer borealis | reverse complement strand
TCTCTCTCTCTCTCTCTCTCTCTCTCTCTCTCTCTCTCTCTCTCTCTCTCTCTCTCTCTCTCTCTCTCTCTCTGTCCTTCTATCTTTCCTTTAACCCACCACCACCACCTCCTTCCCTCCCTTCCTCCATTCCTCCATCCTTCCCTTTCTTCCTTCACGCCATTTTTCTCCTCCTTTCTACTCTTCTTCTTCCCCTCCTCTCCCTCCTTCCTTCCTTCCTTTACCCTCCTCTCCCTCCTTCCCTCTCCACATCAACTAGAGTCTCAAGCAGAAGTTGCTATCAATTTCAATCCTCAATTTGATTTTTACGCTGGATAAATATAAATTTAATCCCCGCTGTTGGCTGAGTGGCGAGAGATTGGAAATTTCATGCATGTTGAGTGGCTTGCCCGTCCGTCCCGTCCCTCCCTCCCGCGCGCGCGCGCGTGTGTGTGTGTGTGTGTGTGTGTGTGTGTGTGTGTGTGTGTGTGTGTGTGTGTGTGTGTGTGTGTGTGTGTGTGTGTGTGTGTGAGAGAGAGAGAGAGAGAGAGAGAGAGAGAGAGAGAGAGAGAGAGAGAGAGAGAGAGAGAGGAGAGAGAGAGAGAGAGAGAGAGAGAGGTGGGGGGAAGAGAAGAGGCTTGACTTGGCGAGGCTTGTCTCCTTGTGTGTGTGTGTGTGTGTGTGTGTGTGTGTGTGTGTGTGTGTGTGTGTGTGTGTGTGTGTGTGTGTGTGTGTGTGTGTAAGACAGTTGGAAGGATGGGATGGAAGTCGTTGTATGTATGTATGTATGTAGCTTTAAAAACACACACACACACACACACACACACACACATACACACACACACACACACACACACACACACACACACACACACACACACACAAACACACACACACACAACACACACACACACACACACACACACACAAATACAATTCTCTACGTACATTAATTCTTATTCCAAATACAGAAACAAATAAACAGACAAAATGTTTTTAAGTATCTATGTATAGTTTCCTCTTCTTTTTTCTTCTTTCTTTCTTTCTTTCTTTCTTCTTCTTTCTTGTTTTTTCTTATTGATTTTTTCTTTAATTTCCGTTTTACGTTATTTCAGAGTTGATTGGAGAGAGAAGAGTGAAACATAATATTATACTCTCTCTCTCTCTCTCTCTCTCTCTCTCTCTCTCTCTCTCTCTCTTCTCTCTCTCTCTCTCTCTCTCTCCTCTCTCTCTCTCTCTCTCTTTCAAATTCCCTTCCGTTGCTCTTCATGGTTTTTATTTTTCCCAACAAGTGGATCAACGTATATGAAAAAAAGAAAAAAAGATGAAGGAAAAAGAAAAGTGAGCATTGCATTCGGATTTATCGATGGTGATTCCACTTGTGTTGTCGATTCTATTTTGAAGGACTGAATGGTGTTTATAATAATGATAATAATAACAATAATAATAATAATAATAATAATAATAGTAATAGTAATAATTATAATAATAATGATAGTTGTGTTTTTGTTTTTCGATCATATCCAAAGTATGTTATAGTCTCGTTAAGTGATTGCTTATAAAAAGTTCTTTGATACTAAATATTTGTTTTTTATTTATATAGTTAGGTAATTCGTAGATATTAACACAATTATATCCATTATAGATACGTATTTTTCTTCTCCATTCTTTCTCCTCCTTGATGTCGTGTTTCCTCTTCCTCTTCCCTCAACGACACTCCTTAACCAGCAACAACAGTTGTCACCTGCTGGGACGCAAATAAAATCAACTTTATATCATCGTGAAATCATTAATAATATACTAAAACTTATCATGATAATGAATGAAAGAAAATTATTTGTCGCCGAATGTAAACAAAGATTATAAGTTTAACAAGATTAAATCACTAGACAATTCCAGTAAAACGGTTCAATAATTCAGGAATGAGTACTTTATGAATACAGTTAAGAAATTAAAACAAGTTAATGAAAAATATAAAATATTTATGCTTGTATCTCATCATCACCACCAGCCACCAGTCAGTGAGGCATTGTGAGTGTGACGAGGTGTCGCGATGCTTCACTCTGCCACGTGTTTGCTTCATGGCTGCAAGGGACACACTTTTAAGACTAGTGATACAAGTGATTATCCTTGGCTAAGAACATAGTACTGAGGCAGCGGTGAGCAAGAAGGGCACACTGATCACCGTCACGTCTATCAGAAGGTAAGTTGAAGGGAGGGAGAGTATGTATAATGTGTGTATATATGTAAACATTGCCGTTCCTTGCCACCTGTGTTCAGTGTTTTGACGCGGCTATTACGTCTTGTGGCGGCGTGGCGTGACTTGGTGTTGTGTTTGTGGTGTGGTGAGTGTGTTCGTGGTGTTGTGGGGTGAACAGGTGAATGGTGGGCCGCATATTACTAAAGTGTGGAACAATACTTCCTATCTAAGAAATTAGAACCAATCACAGCGCGCACTGAGCCCTGGTAGACCCAGTGTTGCCATGTCATGACGTCATTACCCTTGAACTACACCGTTGTATCAAATATATGTGTGAATTATTCCTTCAGAAAAGTAATCGTAGCAACGGTTGAAATGCGTATAAGTATAATAACGTTATGGATAGCTGGTAGTAAGTTTTTTTTCACGTTTATGAGATGCACAAGGTTATTAATACCCGTGACTTTGAAGGCTTACAGATATTACTGAGTAACACAGCCAGCCAGGTGGTGTAATGGTTAGCACGCTCACCTCTCAACACAGATGTTCAGGGTTGGAATCCCAGGTGTTGTTAAAACGCTGTAACCCTTGCTCACCGAGCAGTACAATAGGTACGGGAGTAAGCCCAGGGTTTGTGTGTAAAGCTATTGGCGGTTATAGTGTGTTGTAAAATGCCTCCACCTGCCTTGTAATAGTGTTAGTAAACGTGTGGGTCACCTCGAAGGGGTTACTAATGGTTTGTTTAGTTAGCATACAAGGGAGTGAGGTTTATATTGTGGCTTACTTGGTCATTGTGATAGTTCAGATTCTGTACCTGGTCGTCTTACCTTGTCATCTTACCTGGTCATCTCATCTGGTTATGTTCAAATCATCTCACCTGGTCATGTTACTTAAGTCATCTCACTTGTCATCTCACCTGGTAATTTGCATTCATTTTAGTTAGGCATCTGTAAGAAATAAAGGTAAAGATCAAGGTCAGTGAAGGTGGAAGGAAGGGAAGTTAGTAAGTACATAATGTTTAAGCTTCATGATTCTACTCTCTTTGTTCCCTCCTTAGCCTGTCCTGCCTGAAGTGTGTTGTTCATGCATTTACTACACTCCCACGTGGTTAGACTGGCTTACTTACATACTTACTTACTTACTTACTTACTTGTCTTACTTACCATGCCAATCTGTGGGGAGAGAATGGAGTTACTCAAGTCATACATAGATGGCGTTACGTTACTGTTATCCCCGTGTCTCTGTATGTCTAGTAGAATTCATACTCGTGTGTGTACAAGTATGTTTAATCTATTTATTACGGTACACAGGAGCGATGTTATAGAATTTGTGTTGTTTTGTGTTATGTTGACTGGGAAGACTTGAGCAGAGTGCAGGTTTATAGCAGAAGTAATGAAATGTAATCCTATCGAATTTTATAGCTATTTGAATAATGAAAAGACTGTCGCTCATAGTATTGGTTCACTTGCTAATTTAATAAAGTTCCTCACTAACGATTGCTTAATAAACTACTAACACATCATGGTAATTGTGATAACATTCACGTTTGGCTTGAGGGAGGGAGGCTCGCGGACCGGAAACAGAGAGTGGTTTTAAATGGTGTTTCGTGTAGCTGGCATAGAATACAAAATGGTGTACCCAAAGTCTCGATGCTTTGTCCTCTTCATGTATTTTAATGACATAAATGAAGGAATCTTTTGAAAAATACAAGAATTTACCGATGACACGAAAATTGTTAGTAATGTAACTACAACACATGACAGATAAATCTTGCAGTCAGACCTAGATCCAGTAAATGACAAATTATTTTAACGTCGATTAATGCAAAGTTTACCCATTGGAAGTCATAACGAATGCGAGTGTTAGTTAGCCTATGCGAATGTACTTACGAAATGTCACTTAAACAAAACAAAAAAAAGGTTCTGCTGGTGGTCTGGCGTCGCATGTTATCGTCTGGGTAGAAGTGGTAGTAGTGATAAACCTTTTCTCATTCCTATAAAAAAACTATACATACTTTTATTCATGCTGTATGGTATTTTGTTCCCTTCCTGCCTGTCTCAGCTGGAGGGAGGGGTGGGTGGGGAGGAGCCTTCACCTTTACTGTCCTGTCCTTTCAAATCTGAGACAGCTTCGTAACGGCCAACAGGTCTGCTGCTGTTTGTTCATCCTTTGTGTTCCTTTGTGTGCCTTACTATTTCACTCCCCCCTCCTCCTCCTCCTCCTCCTCCTGTATCATATCATATCTGTATATCATTGTTAATTAGTTTTAAGATATTCATTGTTTTTAGCCGAGAGAGAGAGTGTGTGCGGGTAAGGGGAATTTTCCATTCCCCCCCTAGAATTCACATGCCAGTCAGAGGCCACACGTGCCGCTTCCAATCAGGAACGCTCTGTGAGTTGACGTCATCACAGGTCAACTCAGGCCAATCAGAGTCGCGCATTTTTAACCGCGCGAACCCTTGGCTCCACCCACTGTTACTCCCAGTCGCCCGCCAGCACCACTTATCATTCTCACTCATCTTCCGGCCTCCACCCTGCCCAGTAGCTCATCATCTCTCAGCTCGCTACCACCATCAACAAGTCGTTTCGTCATCTCTCTCAAGGCAGGCAAAGGTCATAGTCACTGTATATTTCTGTATCTACATCAAGTGTGTTGTTCAATATATCATCTATATCAAGTCGTGTGTGTTTCAACAAGACCTCCAGTATCATCCACGCTACCTCTACACTCTTCCAAGCCACGTGGTACCAGGCCGGGTACCAAACTCACATCTATTCCCATACAATTGGTGGCTACGGCTGGCAAACAACATCACCGATACAATTGGTGGCAGCGGTGGGATTCGTTCTTCCAAGCGACGGATTATCAAGATTCAGCCTCCTCCGTCATCAAGTCTCTATCCTCACCACGTGCACAGTTCCGCCCAGTAAGTGACTCTACACACACGCCCTTGCCTCGCCCACCTCGTGTTCTCCTCTACGCCCTGCAGTCGCTTCCTTCGTCGCCCTTCTGCAGTAGCATCTGTTCCGAGTGAGTACAAGCCTCCTCGCCCTGCTGTTCAAGACGCCCATCACCTCTACCTCCATTTTGTTCGCGGCGCGCCATCTTCGCTACCCACGCATCACCACGTGGCGCCCTCAAGACGCCCTCAAGACGCCCATCGCCCTTCACCACGTGTCCCTTCAAGACAGTCATCACCCATCACCACGTGGCCCCTCAAACAAGTTTTCCACGCCCTCACCACGTGTCTCCGCCCTCAAGACGCCCATCGCCCTCACAACGTGTCGCAGCCCAGAAATACGCCCATTCACCACGTGACCAGTCAGCGCCCACGTGTTCCACCTCCTTGGTCCTCTGCTAGTTAAGTACCTTAGTTCTTATTATATTTTTCTCTTTATTGTGCCAGTTATTCTACATTTTTTGTGTACACTCAGTGTTTCTTTGTTTTCTTGTGTGTTTCCTCAACGTGAGCACTATTTCCCTCACGATGTCTAACGACCAGTCAACTCACACACCCACACCTCAGGTTACTTTCATATCTGATAATGTCTCAATTCCTCTTTTTTCTGGTACTAACTCTGAATCAGTCCAAGCCTTTGTCCGGCGTGTAAATGATGAATGTACACGTCGCTCAGCTCATTCTGATGTGGAAAAATTAGCCATTTTAAAATCACGGATTTGTCATGACCCATCTAGTCTTGCGGGTAAACTCATAAAAACCGATAAATTCCTCAGTTTTTTTACATACGATGAACTCACCACAGCATTAATCTCTCATTTCTCTGGTCACTCAAAATTAGGTGCAACTCATTCCTTCCTCAAAATTGCTCAAACTCTCACTAATATTGCTCGTTCTACTCATGATGTGTATAAGGTAGAGAATATTGCATCCTCTCTCAGTGTCTGAGTTAACAGATCAAATGAAATCCTCTCAGTGGATTGACGCAAACAATAAAATATCTCCTACTGATTTCAAACGCCTTATGTCGTATTTTCTGTTCCTTGTTCAGCTCGATTCACCAACCTTCACCGTTGCAAGCGACATTAAATTCAGTAAAGAAGATTTCTTGTATGATCTGTGCAAGAAAATATCAGAGAAATCGCCACCTGTTCCTCAGCCAGTAAGTTTAGTTCAGTCACCGCATTCCTTAATCAAGCCCCCATTTTCTTACCGAAGCTCCTCCCCTCAGAGCCCATCTCCACCTTCAAACACTCATTTGTCACGTTCTGATCAACGCTCTCATTCTCGTCACCGTTCATCCTCCCGTGACTCGAGAAAGGTAACATGTTACCGATGTGGACTCAAAGGTCACGTCTCAGCGGACTGTCGAGTAATGCTTGACGAAGGAGGTTATCATAAATTCAACAGTAATGCCTTCTGCTCCCTTCATAATAAACGCGGTCACTCACTTGAGGAATGTCGCCTTTTCCAGCAACAAATGCAGTCTTCTCAATCTTCGGGAAACGATTCGCGCCAGAGCCTCGCACCTCCTCGGTAACACTCAAGTTCATTCTAAAGACCGCAGGTAGTAAGTCATCTCATAAACGTGTTGTTTTCGCGGATGCACAGACAGTGCCTCTCCCATGTGTCCCTGTTAAATCCTCCGGATTTTTCCAAGGTCTGACTGCTGACGTCAAATTAGCCTCTCACAAATGCCGTGCATTTTTCGATTCTGGTGCCTCAGTCAACATCATTAAAACTCATGTTTTTGAAAAACTCTCTGCCGCCTCAAGGCACAAGCTTCAGAGTTATCCACCAGACATCACTGTTAGTGGTATTTCTGGAAACGTTGTCATACCTCATAGAAAGGTTCTCCTCAGTATCTGTTTGTCTCCACTTGAACCTTCTATCTCAGATTTTTTCTATGTCATGGATGATGTATGTTTTGCAGCTGAAATATTGATAGGATACCATACAATGTCTCACTTCAACATCTCACTTTTCCCTTCTATTCATCAAATCGCCCAGAATGGCACCTTCATCTCTGCCTCACCCTTCCCTGAGTCACCGCCACCATCTGATGTCTACGTTGTCATGCACACGCCTTCTCAGGACTCATCTCATGTCCCTCCCTCATCGCTCGAGACACCCTCAGTAATCCCTGATCCTGTCTTATCATCTACGCCAGCCGACTCGCCTAGCGAAGCGCTGCACAGCGATACCGACAATCCCTCTTCTCTTACAACACTGTCTGACGTCCTCTCGAACACCAGACTCAGGAAAGCTGTGTTGACCTTCTCTGTGGTAGTCACACAGACCCACCTCTGTTTGGTGCGCGTCGTCGTCAAAGGTGTGCCCCCCGGGACAGACATCTTATGTTTGCCCGACTCTGCCCGAGTGAATGGTGTCGCTCTCGAGTCAGTTCTTTCAACCCTAGACAAGGATAGTTCTTGCTGTATTGCCATTCAGAATCTCACGAATCACCCTATATCCCTTCAATCTGGCGTGACTTTAGGCGAAGTTCTCCCTTATCCTGCCCCTGTCACCCCTGTCACCTCATCTCCTTGTCACACATCCATGTCTTCACCAACTGCCTCAGATTCTCCTCCTCCTCTTCTTGACCAGCATATTGGTGATGTTGATTTTCCTGAAACAAAAGCAGATTTACTTGCCCTCTTATCGACTTTCAGGTCATGTGTCTCTCTTCCGGGTGAACCTCTGGGCAAGACCGATGCTGTTCGTCATTCCATCCACCTCACCCCAGGCTCGACACCCATCTACGTCCCGGCTTATCGCATCCCACACAGCCGCAGGACGTTAATGGACGACGCTGTCAGAAGCATGCTGGACGAGGATATCATAGAGCCAGCGGCATCACCATTCAATGCCCCGCTGTTTCTAGTTCCTAAGTCCAATGGTGAGTGGAGAGCAGTCGTCGATTTCCGTGGTTTAAACGCCGCGACGATACCCGATCGATTCCCTATGCCAATCTTGTCTGATTTTCTCCAGTCAATAGGTGATTCAAACAGTGTATTTTCCACCCTCGACCTTCAGTCTGGTTTCTTCCAGGTCGAGCTAGAAGAAAGTTCACGGCACTACACTGCTTTCACCACATCATCTGGCCAGTACGCTTTCAAACGTATGGCCATGGGTTTACGTAATAGTCCCTTAACTTTCATGCGTCTCATGAACTCAGTTCTCTCTGGCCTCTTAGGCTCTTCGGTGTTTTGTTACTTAGACGATGTGATAGTCGCATCAAAGGACCTTCCCGAACACCTCGAAACCATCTCAGACGTTCTGTCACGTTTTGCAAAGGCTGGGTTAACTCTTAAACTCAGTAAATGTCAGTTCCTCAAACGTGAAATCAAATTCTTAGGCCACAAAGTTGACAAAGATGGCATCCACACTCTTGACGATAAAATTCATGCGATATCACAGTTTCCTACTCCTAGTTCTGCTGATGACATTCGTAGTTTCATTGGCCTTGCAGGATTTTATCGGCAATTTATCAAAGATTTCAGTAAAATCGCTCAACCTCTCACATCATTGTTTAAAAAGAATGTAACATTCGAATGGACGGACGAGTGCGAGAAAGCATTCGCTACCCTCAAGCAAGCCTTATGCAACGCTCCTGCCCTCGCATTTCCTAATTTCAATAAGGAGTTTATTCTTTGCACTGACGCATCAAACATCGGTATCGGTTCTGTCCTCATGCAATGAGATGAAAATGGTAAATCACGCGCAGTTGCCTTTGCCAGTCGTCTGCTCAATGCTGCTGAGCGCAACTACAGTGTCACTCACCGCGAAGCTCTCGCAGTTGTTTGGTCTCTTCGTCACTTCAGAGACATCATACTCGGATATAAGATCCACGTTCTAACCGATCATTTTGCTGTCACAGAGTTATTCAAAGGAACCAGTTTAACCAGAAAATGCTCCTGACATTGTTGAAAGTCAGCCACCTTCACCCCCCATCTCATCCTCACCTAAATATCAGCTCCGGTCTCGTCCAGTCTACTAGCCATTTCCTTCATCTTTCCTTTCATTCCTGTCCAACTGTATAAATTATGTATATATATGTATCTATGTAAAGGCTACATCCTGATCTTGTTCATGTCTCATGTATTTTTATCATTTATTATGTCTTAGTCTTATTGTGTATTCGTATTGTGTATTCTGTATTGTATCCAATTTGTATTTCATCGTCCCCCCTCTCTGATTGTATTCTTTAGCTCGACATACGAGGACGTATGCTTCCAAGTAGGAATGAATTTGTATCATATCATATCTGTATATCATTGTTAATTAGTTTTAAGATATTCATTGTTTTTAGCCGAGAGAGAGTGTGTGCGGGTAAGGGGAATTTTCCATTCCCCCCCTAGAATTCACATGCCAGTCAGAGGCCACACGTGCCGCTTCCAATCAGGAACGCTCTGTGAGTTGACGTCATCACAGGTCAACTCAGGCCAATCAGAGTCGCGCATTTTTAACCGCGCGAACCCTTGGCTCCACCCACTGTTACTCCCAGTCGCCCGCCAGCACCACTTATCATTCTCACTCATCTTCCGGCCTCCACCCTGCCCAGTAGCTCATCATCTCTCAGCTCGCTACCACCATCAACAAGTCGTTTCGTCATCTCTCTCAAGGCAGGCAAAGGTCATAGTCACTGTATATTTCTGTATCTACATCAAGTGTGTTGTTCAATATATCATCTATATCAAGCCGTGTGTGTTTCAACAAGACCTCCAGTATCATCCACGTTACCTCTACACTCTTCCAAGCCACGTGGTACCAGGCCGGGTACCAAACTCACATCTATTCCCATACAATTGGTGGCTACGGCTGGCAAACAACATCACCGATACACTCCTACTTACTTAAAAAGCGGGCACATGATAAATATTTACTATCACAAAACGAAAACGATAAAATAGAATACGAAAGACTAAGACGCGAAACAAAAAAGATGATTAAACGAAGTAAAAAAGATCTCGAAATATGTATTGCGAATAAAACTAAATCCAATCCCAAGGAATTTTACACCTACGTACGTAATAAAAAAGTTATCACAACTAATATTGGCCCACTCCACCTAGAAAACGGTAAGGAAATAAATACAGAATCAGAAATGGCCGAAGTACTAAATGATTATTTTGCATCCGTTTTTACTGTTGAAGACACCGATGAAATCCAGGAAGTAACCCCAGCTAAACCTAACTTAATTCCTTTAAGCGATTGCCACTTTACTGAGGATATAATAACTAAGGCACTTGATAAAATTAAAGTAAATAAAACTCCTGGTCCTGATTGTATTGCACCGAGAGTCTTAAAAGAGGCAACATTTCAAATCAGCAAACCTCTTGCAATACTATTTAATAAATCTTTAAATTCTGGAAAAGTTCCCGACATTTGGAAATTAGCAAATGTTACCCCTATACAAAAGAAAGTAGATAAAACACTACCGATTAACTACAGACCAATCAGCCTCACATCCGTAGTTGGTAAATTAATGGAAACTATAATACGCGATAAACTAGTGACTAGTGACTTTCCTTGAAGAAAATAGCATGATTAATAATTCTCAACATGGTTTCCGCAACAAACGCTCTTGCTTGACTTTTATAACGATGTATTCAACATTTATGACGAGACAAAAGCGGTCGATATAATTTATTTCGACTTTCAAAAAGCGTTTGACAAAGTTACCCACAAACGGTTATTAAAAAAATTAGAATCACACGGCATATCTGGAAATATTCTTAAATGGGTTGAAGACTGGCTTTCCGATAGAAGGCAACGCGTTGTCATAAACGGTAAATCATCTAACTGGCAAGACGTTAAAAGCGGTGTGCCACAAGGCTCAGTACTTGGTCCCATTCTTTTTCTAATTTACGTAAATGATATTGATGAAGGCCTCACTTGTAAAATATCAAAATTTGCCGACGATACGAAAATCACGAGTAAAGTAATTACAATTTCAATCAAACCTCAACATGTTAGTTAGTTGGTCAAAAAAATGGCAAATTAAATTTAATGTTGATAAATGTAAAGTTTTGCATATCGGTAGCAATAATCAATTCAATAAATATACAATGAATGACTCTGAACTTCCCAAGGTTAACCATGAAAAAGACTTAGGGATAACTATTAGTAACGACCTCAAACCAGATAAACATTGTTCAGACGTTGTAAAAAAAGCTAACAAACTGGTCGGTTTCATCGGTAGAACTTTTGATTATAAATCTGAAAAAAGTTATCCTTACATTATATAATGCATTCGTACGCCCTCATCTAGAATATTGCATTCAATTTTGGTCACCATACTATAGAAAATATATTAATAAGCTGGAGAGAATACAAAGAAGAATTACTAAAATGATCCCAAGACTGCGAAACAAGTCTTACGAAGAACGTCTAAAGGAACTGAACTTATTCAGTTTATCCAAACGTAGGCTACGAGAGGACCTAATTGAGGTTTTTAAAATTTTCCATGGTTTTGATAATATTAACATAAACGATTATATAACTACCGATCTCACAAGCTCCACCCGTAACAATGGCTTCAAGATAATTGGTAAGCGCTTTAGATCAAATGAAGCGAAGCTCTTTTTCTTCAATAGAATCGTAAATGTTTGGAATTCTCTCCCAGCACAAATTGTCAACAGTACTACAATTGAATAATTTAAGAAAAAACTCGATAAGCACTTAGCATCTGTTCACCAAGTCGAATATTTCACTACTGCGTAAATTTTTATTTTTATTTATTTATTTATTTATTTATTTATTTTTATTATTATTTTTTATTTTTTATAGCATAGATTACTCCTTGTTTTTTATTTCTTTCCTATACAAATTCCATGTTAGTTTTTTCATGCTACATGGTATCACTTCCTCTTCCGGTCAGCTTCGGCTGGAGGGAGGGGTGGGTGGGGAGGAGCCTTCCACTTTGCTGTCCTTTTGTCTCTATCACGTAGATATTATAGTAGTAGTAGTGTAGCTAAACAGACAGCCTCGTTAGGTCCAGTAGGACTGTTGCTGTCTGTTCTTCCTTTGTACTCCTTTGTACTCTCTCTTACCTTACCCTAATTTTCTCTCCTCCTTCCCTTTCTCCTTTTCCCTCTTTTCTATCCTCCTCTTCTCTTTCACTTACTTTCCCCTCTCCTCCCCTTCCCTCTTCTTATTTTCTTTTCCTGCTCACTCCTCTTTCTTCTACTTTCTTTCCTGTTTCCCTTCCTCATCTACCTTCCTTCCTTCATTCCTTTCTTTTTTTCCTTCCCTCTCGTCTCCCTCTCACCTTTCTCTCCTCTCCTAGCACCATAAAAGGAAGAGGAGGAGGAGGAGGGAGGAGGAGGAGGATGAAGAGGAAGAGGAGGAGGAGGAAG
>JAXIVD010005241.1:5000-30357 GCA_036785275.1 Cancer borealis | reverse complement strand
CACCACCAAATCTACCACCTGTTACCTGCCTTGATTACCTAGTTTACCTGGTCCCTCCTCCTTCCTCCTCCTCACATGTTCCTAATTCCACCTCACAATCTGCAACTGTAGACCTGTTTTTTAGTACCCTCAACCCTGCACTTTCCCTCACTACCTGTCTCCCCGTCCTGCACACATCACCTGCCGGCCCTCACCCCTCCCCCCTCTTTCACACCTGTCACCCTGCCGCCTCATCAGCCTGGCAGGGAGGGGTCGTCGGCTGTGTAACTAACGAGCACTGCGTTTTCTCCGGGACTTTAACGATGGCGTGAAATCATATTTTAGGTGACCGAGCCTCGTTTTGTGTAGGTTTGCATGGTGGAAGTCATGACCATACACGCCCATGTTAATTGTATGCAACGCCCTCATGAGTGTTTACATACCGATAAATACACATACACATACATATACACATACGTACATAGCTTCGGCCGGGATGCAATAACTACGACAATAGTTTTAGGAAAAATAGTGTACCCGTCGTCCTTTCTTTACATAATTAAGGCATATCTCAGTACACCTTTAATTAAATTGTCCGGTTCATTGTCCTTAATTAGTCTCACCTGTAAAAAAAAAATGCACCACCTCCTCTAATTAGTGACACCTGTGCGGCCCTCAAGAAGCTGGCGTAAGGAAATTCCTTTATATATCTTTACTTTTTAACTAATAACTTCTGGCTCCACTAATTAAAAACACTATTTTTGCGCGGAATAAAAAAACTTTGCAAACACATTAGCGAAATAAAAGTGTATATATTAACGACAATAAATACTACCATCTTGATCCATAATTAAGCGAAAGAAAAAAATTATATATAAATAAACGAGCAAAGGGAGAGAAGGAAGAGTGTATGTTACTCTCAGAAAGTACTGCAGAGGAGGGGAGGAAAGGGAAGCACACACACACACACACACACACACACACACACACACACACACACACAACACACACACACACACACACCACACACGTAACACCCCCTCCCAACCATTTGTTCTAAGGCTCCAAGAAAGACATTTTAATCTCCTAACGGGACTGAACACCCTTTAACCTTCCCTTCCCCCATCGGATCAACGAGACTCCCTTCCTTCAAAGACTCGCTTCACCCATCCATCCACCTATCAATCCCATCGTCCTACCTAAACTCTCTCTCTCTCTCTCTCTCTCTCTCTCTCTCTCTCTCTCTCTCTTCTCTCTCTCCTCTCTCTCTCTCTCTCTCTCTCTCACTCTTCCAATCACATAATGGCAAGTATGTATACAATTTCCCTTTCTCAGGTTCAATCAGTTAAAATTGATGCCCTAAACCGCCCACACCCAGACGGAAACAGTACCCAGGGACTCCTCAGCCCATACGGCATTACTTACGCCCACTCCCACGCCCCCCCCTCCCCCCCCAACACACACCACGTCTGTAGCAGGTTCTTAAAGCACTCACAGACGCCCCCTACCACCCCCAACCACTACCTCACAGCCACACCTCCCCACACCACCTCCACGCCCTTGTTCCAGTGGTGTTGTGCCAAAGAGCAAGGCAAAACACACACGCCAAAACGACCTCCTCCATCGGTCAAAGGGCGCGGCTAGGGCTAGGTGTGTGCACAGGTAAACAGGCCAACACAGCATGCAGATTAATGGGAGGTTAGGCAGACAAATCTCTCCGCTGCTACTCCTAAAGGCAATGGAGGAGGAGGAGAGAGAAGGAGGACGAGGAGGAGGTGGGAGGTGGAGGTGGAAGTGGAGGAGGAGGAGGAAGAGGAGGAGGTGTTAAAACGGCAAATTATGAAAGATCGAAGCCCACTCATCGACCATGAACTCAAAGAAAGGTACACACACACACACACACACACACACACACACACACACACACACACACAACACACACACACACACACACACACACACACACACACCTGGGAGAGTAATAAAAACAGAACCGAACATCTTTTCCCCCGCACGATATTTCAGACAGAGCAAGGACGATGGAGGGAAGGAAGGAAGGGAGGGAGGGATGAAAGAGAGGGAAGGAGGGAAGCAAGGAGGAGGGGAAGGTAAGACAGGTGAGCACAGGTAACCTTGTTTCTTAGCCCAAAGTCACCAGGTAAAGAGAGAGGGCACTTCACTAATCAACTCAGGTAACTTAAAAAACACATATTTTCACAGGTAAACGAGTGTATTTTGGGTCACCTGTGTGGTGTGTGTGTGTGTGTGTGTGTGTGTGTGTGTGTGTGTGTTGAGTTGTGTGTGTGGTGTGTGTGTGTGTGTGTGTGTGTGTGAGGTGAACAGCCCCCCTCGGTACGTGCCAGCCCCCACCACCCCCCCGCACCACACCCGTCCGCCCCCCACCCACCCGGCCCGCCCACTAAATGAGGTTGATGCTATTGGGAAGGTATCATCAATTAGCTATGATCCGTTTACTCTCAATTGGATTATTGGGGAAACACTCATTATCTACCTAACATCCCTTTCCTCCCTTCCCTCCCTCCTTTCATTCCCTCCTCTCGTGGTCGTTTATTCTTACGTCTTCTCCCACTCTTTCCCTCCATAGTTTGATATTCTCTTTCTCTCTCTCTCTCTCTTCTCTCTCTCTCTCTCTCTCTCTCTCACTCTCTCTCTTCTCTCTCTCTCTCTCTCTCTCTCTCTCTCTCTCTCTCTCTCTCTCTCCTCCCGCCCCGCGCCGGGCAAGGATCAGGTGAACGTGAGGAATTGGATTAGGAACGAGGCAAAATGATTACGCTCTGACGGTTACGATTGGCTCGTTTTGCTTCGATTGAACTGAATTGGTCTCGGCTCGATTCACTGGTTTTCACCTCAAGCTCCGTCTCCACTATATTTTCCCAGTGAAGTTTTTTTTTTATGATGAATCAGGATAGAATGCAAACTTCTTTCTTTTCTTTTTTTTCTAACTCAAGGAAAGGGGAAAATATTATGTTACTTTTCTCTCTCTTTCCGTAGGAAAATATAACTTGGACATAATACAGCGTACGTACGACATCTTGGTTGATTATTACGTATCAAATCTACAACTTCATCATTCACGGAGAGAGAGAGAGAGAGTGAGAGAGAGTGAAGAGAGAGAGAGATGTAGAGAGAGGATGAGAGAGAGAGAGAGAGAGAGAGAGAGAGAGAGAGAGAGAGAGAGAGAGAGAGAGAGAGAGAAGAGAGAGAAGAGAGAGAGAGAGATGAGAGAGAGAGAGAGGAGAGAGAGACAGAGAGAGAGAGAGAGAGAGAGAGAGGAGAGAGTGAGAGAGAGTGAGAGAGAGGTGAGAGAGAGAGAGAGAGAGGAGAGAGAGAGAGAGAGAGAGAGAGAGAGAGAGAGAGAGAGAGAAGAGGAGAGGAGAGAGATGATGAGAGAGAGAGAGAGAAGAGAGAGGAGAGAGAGAGAGAGAGGCCAGCCAATCACGAGGCAGAGTCATGTGACGTCACTGGCGAGGGCGGAGTTGTATGGCAGTGTTTGAACGATTTTGGAAAAATATGCAACCCGGCGTTCCCCGGGAAAAAAAAAATAAGAAAATAAGAAAATAACCCCCCTGGAAGACACAAAGGGACGCCCACTGAGCATCTCCTCCAAGATTCAGCTCGATCCTATCATATATTAGATAGGTTTTATAGCTAACATACAGACAGACAGACCGACACACAGAATTTCACATTTATATATATAGATATTCACTAAATAAAGTATATATATATAATTTGTAACAAATAAAATAGTAAATGTATACCAATAATAGGAAGTAAGAAGTAAACTAGTCTAGTACGGCACACGGTCGGGCGAGGTGGTGTGGACGGCCGCCATGTGCCCGCCATGGCGTCAGGCCGGGCACGGTGCAATGGTTTAAAGGACACCTGTGATGCCAGCCATGGAGATGTGTTACATAAGCGGCCCTTTAAAACTAGGGGAACATTGGGATTTAATAAGTAATGAATAGGATGGGTTAGCCTAGTATAGTTAGGTAAGTATACGAGTCCATTAAATTACTGTAGTTAAGAAATAGGGATGGGATGCAAACTTTTCTTTTGTTCATCTCCCCGTAAGAAAATGTTACACAAACGTAGCCTTAATTTCACTGTTGGTATTATTACTATCGTGTGAAATTATATAAAACTATCTAAAATATTGTATATATAGCTATACCACCAGTACTATTTAAGATTTAAAACGAAATATATAACTAATTAAACATACGATGTATAAAAAATGTATAAAAAAAAAAAAAGGGCGCCCAGCACACCCAGGGACGCAGATGATGGAAGATAAAATCGGAACAAGGTTTGGACGGCCTCACACAAGCACATGTACACTCGGAAAGGCTGAGGTTGGCCTGGGCTTGTGCGAGGCCGCGGGAAGGTTGTGCAGTAGTGTTTTTCTAATGATTTCTTACGTACAGATCTGGAATTACTGTTGATATATATTTTTTAAAGTAGGTTTTTTAGTTATTTGATTTATCGCAGCTATTTTCTCCTTCTGCGATGTATGTAACTATTTTTCTTCATCCTTGTCACTTTCATGCAACCCGGAAGTAGTGGCATACATCATGCTCTGTTATATATTTCACATCAATTCTACATTCATCTCGTATATTCACTCATAAAACATGTATAATAATTTGCAAGAAATAGAATAATAATGTAGTATACCAATAAAGAAGTAGGTAGCCTAGTCTGAGTCACTACATATAAGGCACCGTAACTTGTGTAGCTGCCGCCAGATGGTGTTGTTCACGGCAGCGGCCATATTGCTTTAACCCCATTATTCTAATATTTCAGTATAACCATAGAGATAGCAATAGAGCAGGTACTATATATGTTAGTAAATAAGATAGGCTAGCCTAGTATAGTATGGTTAAGAGTACACTAGGCTATTCAATTACTGTCGATGAGAAATGCAACAGCGAAGAGAAATGAAATAATTGCAGTTAGTTATAGACGAGAAATACAAGGTGTTATTAGTAGTAAATAAGCTAGTATAATATGATAGTAGTACACTAGGCTATTAAATTACCGTAGTTAAAAAATCAAACTAGTGAAGAGAAATTAAGCTATTGCAGTTAGTTATAGTAAATAAATAAAAGATATAAAAAAACCCTGAGTGACAATACAATGCAAGACAAACATCAACAGGGTAAGTCAGCCCGTAATGCCACCCAAACACAGGCTGGCTCAGGGAAGGGTGAAGCCGCTCGCCCTCCCTCTCTGCCTCCCAACCCAGCCGCGCACCAGCCTACCCGCCTTCCCTCCCCACCCTCCCTTCCTTCCCATCCACCCACCACTGTTTGTTCTGCCTAATGCCTCCACACACTAATGACATCCTCCTCCATGCCAATGCTAAACTATATATTCTATTAAAATATTAGAAGTTCGAATATCATCCTCGATCCAAATCTTCACACACACAGTTACTTTATTTATGTTTATTTATTCTATTGGAACTTGCACCCACACACAATATAAGTTAAACAACAAAACATGTATGAAAGTTATCTCTATATTATTTGTTTTACTTGATGGTGTACGTTGGTGAACCTCTCTCTTTCTCTCTCTCTCTCTCTCTCTCTCTCTCTCTCTCTCTCTATATATATATATATATATATATATATATATATATATATATATATATATATATATATATATATATATATATATTTAATACATGTTCATTACTTACCGTTTTTGCTCGTCTTTATTATACATATTTGATGGTAATCGTGACCTTAGCGCTGCAGCTTGGGAATATTTTTTTTCTTCTTGACAAAAATGTAGACACGATTAGGATTGGAAGCCCAGCAAATAATAACTCACTATTGAATATTCATTGGTTATATATATATTTCGAGGATAAAAATATCACTTAAAACAAAACACAACATTCCCGCTTTTTATTTTACATATTTACAACTATTTACATAAGACATCAGAATTTTTTTTTACTGTGAAATAAATTCAAGAAATATTTACAACTAAATAAAATCAAGTACTCCATAATTAACACACCACACACTGTACAACACAAAAACAAAACCAACAGAGATTGATAACACCTCGGAATGGCACACATTCACCAGCGTTACACATCACGTCCCTTCACGTCACCACTCTGTTACCTTAGCCGCACACACACACACATCACCACACTGTTACCTTAGCCGCTCACACACACATCACCACACTGTTACTCTCGCCGCACACACGCACGTCACCAGCATCACGGCGGGAATGGTGTTGAGGCCGCGTCGTTAGGTGTGTTCGCGCAGCTGTTGTTGCTGCAGCTTCCAGGCGTGTATCTCATCCTGCAGGGACGTCAGCGACTCGAAGGACAAGTCCTGCACGGGAACACCCGTCTGAGGATCGACAGCCGTGGCCAGCTTGAGCAGCAGCAGCGTCGCTCTGTCCACCACTTGGCCAGACACCAGCAGCTTCACCGGCGCCTCCATGAGCCGCCCCGTCCGTGCGTCTAGGAACCTCTCCGGTGCAGGCTGCTTCACCTCCTTCAGCGGCTCGGGAACAGACGCCGCGGAACACCCGAGCTGGTTCATCTTGGCGGCGATGTAGGACAAACAGCCACCGTGGTAACGGCGAAGCTCCTCCACCACAGTGCCCTTCACTTGGAACACCAACAGTGCCATGAAGTCGTTCACCTCACACACCAGTTTGACAAAGCTCTGCCTCGCCGCGGGTGAGTCTGGAGTCTGCACGATGCACCGACAAGTGACTGCGATGGCGGTGGCCGCGATGCGACACATTCCCGGCTCCTCGAACACCTCATGGTTCGGGGGCGTCGCCACCAGCAGGCGGAGGATGTGCAGGATGTTCATGAAATGATCCACAGTTCCCAGAGGCGTGAGGTGACAATTCCGCCGCAGCCACAACACTCTTTTCGCCGCTTGTCCCATCAGCACTACCAGGTACGCCATGGATCGTTCAACATGGCTCACCACTAAGCGCCTCACATGGTTGTAACCGCTGGTCATAAATGCTCCCAAGAAACCTGTGATCTGCAGTTGATGGAGGATTTTCATGAGCGGCCACAACAGCCCAGTGCGACCCTTCGGCAGGAGGCGAGTCACAGACAGATCGATAACGTTCTGTATGACTCCCAAAGCAGACTCACGGGCGAGGTTCAAGTCCATCATATCATCCATATCAAACATGGCGATGCAACGCAACATTTCAAGTCGTAACACAGGATCAGGACATCCGTTCAGCCTTCTTATCGACACCACTACCCAGCTCTTCAGCGCCTCACTCATAAGAAGCTCTTGTTCCACATACAGCCCCGACCTCCATAACCTCACGAGGGAGAGCGCTAGGAACACAACACTCTCCCACTTTCCCGTGAGCGGCAACTCGGCGTAGGTGACATACCTGCTCGCCACCTCCAGGGTCAACACGCCCAGACGAGTCAGAGACCTGATGATCCAGAACTTGTTGTTACCCGTGTACTGGGCTGAGATGGCCCTCCGTGCAACGTGAACCATTTCATAGATGTGGCAGACGCAGAATTTTCTTGAAGCTAACATCTGCAATGTCTTGTTAAACACGTTTTCGAGGGTCATGTACTCCCCCTCGACAAAGACGCTCGGCCCGCCCTCCAGTCTCAACAACAGGGAGTGGTACAGCTGATGGGTCTGGTCTCCTCCTTCCATCGTGAGAGCTGGGTGTTGTTGTGTTACTTCCTGGGAGATGCACGAATGAACTTTGCTAGTGTCTGAGACCGAAACTAGACTGACGATGTGACTGATATGTGTCTTGAGAACAGGTGATAGAAGGCTTACTAGTGGGTGGAGTCTGTGGCGGGTGAGGTGAGGTCAACAGTGATTCACCCTTCCCCCCACCCACCAGCCTTCCTATGTACACACCCACATCACTCACCTACACAGCATCACCTTCACCCATCAACCCTCGCCCCACGGACTTACGGATTCACTTTGTAACTTAATGATGATGATGATGATAATAATAATAATAATAATAATAATAATAATAATGATAATATCACTTTAAAAATTCCAACTCACACACTCAGACACACACACACACACACACACACACACACACACACACACACACACACACACACACACACACACACACACACACACACACACACACTCACACACGCACACACACACACACACATACACCTCTTCACCATTATTAAGACTCATCTATTTCTTACCAATACACAAGGGGCATCGAGGCCATTTAAAATCACATCACCTTCTTATTTAATGTAACGTGGGCGGTGAGACAGAAGAGGGGGATGAGGGGACGAAAAACACAGGCGGGGTGTCAAGAAAAGTGCATGCGAAGGAAGAAGAAAAAAAAGCAAAATTGAGATAGCTATATTTGTTTGGTCTTCCCTCCTCCCCTCCCCTTAGGATTCTCCCTCCTCATTGGTAGAGGGAGGGACTGAGAGGGAGGGTCACAAGCGTCACCCAATCACAGCTTAGTGTTAAAGGTCAGGATGAGTGAGTGATACATTCTTGAGGTCAATCGATACCATCTGGGAATCGATCATATTTTTTCTTTTTTTTTCGGCTTGAATGTCTAAGTATACATTGCCAGTTTATGGGAAAGTTTGTATAGATTATAAATAGTTTTCGTTATCATCTTCCGTTATAGAGAAAGATAAATATGAGGCAGGACTTCATTTACTTTTTTTTTCAAACCTATGTTATGAGTAGTAAATAAGGCTATGAGTCTCTAGATAGTTACTTATTCCTGCTGTTGTAAAGGACAGATCATACAAAGGTAATTAATATGAAAATAACAAGCTGGAGGGAAGTCATTAACCATCAGGTGTGACTTCATTAACCTGTGACTAAGGTATGAAGAACCTAATTATCTCTTCACATACGGTCGATTATTCCTTATTTTCAGAAAGGTTAGGTATGAGGGATTAAAAATATGTGCTTAGCTTAGTGATGAGAGGAAAGGATTAACGGAAGGAAGATGTGGCGAGGCGAGGCAGGTGGGAGGGTGGGCAGGTAAGTCAGGTAACAATGGACAGGTGATTAAGAGGCAGCTACGTGGTGGTGAGGGTACAGGTGGGGGTTTTTTTTTCTCTCTCTCTCTCTCTCTCTCTCTCTCTCTCTCTCTCTCTCTCTCTCTCTCTCTCTCTCTCTCTCTCTCTCTCTCTCTCTCTCTCTCTCTCTCTCTCTCTCTCTCTCTCTCTCTCTCTCTCTCTCTCTCTCTCTCTCTCTCTCTCCATGTGACTTGCTCTCCATTTGACATGATGGGTAAAGTTTTAGCTTCTGAGTTTTACGAGTTTTAAATGGTGTAATTTTTCCTTTTACTTTTCTTCTTTTCCCTTTTTTTTTTTTTTTTGTTCATGTTCATATACCTTTTAGAGTTGTTTTATTTTGGCGAAGTTTCCCTCTCTTGATTTGGCGTTTTCTTTCATCCATAATTTCTTTAAAATTTGTATATATTGCTTTTTTATATGTTTTTGGTCTTTTCTATATTTTTTTCTACTTTTCTCTAACGTTATTTAGTCTCTTTTTTTTCTCCTCGCTGTATTCGTTTTCTAATTATTTGCCCTTATTTGTTTTTCATTTTTTTTCGTACGTTTTGCATTTATTTATTTTATTTTTTCTATCAATTGCGTATTCTCAAAAAGAGACGTACTTTATCTATTTATCTATTATTTCATGTCTGGTGCTCCATTTTCCCTCCCTCTTCGTCGATTCACACACACACACACACACACACACACACACACACACACACACACACACACACACACACACACACACACACACACACACACACACATCATAATGAATGCAGAGTGAATAATAAAGAATATTATACATTTGAAAGTTATTACTTAAGAGAAAACATAGTGACAAAATATATCTATGAAATATTCTTCAACAAAGTATTACGGAATATCACAAGATAACTACACTCGCGTAATCAGCTGTAAGTATAGAATTATGTAAATCAATGTAGTACAAAGAGTAACAAAGGTATAAGTTATTTAGTTAATACGTAGGCAGGTAAGGCGGTGAGAGTGGTAAGGTTGTGTGGGTGGGCGTGAATTACCGTTGAACTGACCTCACCTGTCACAGACTCCACCCACCACCAAGCATTGAGTCACCTTCTCTACTCAGGACACACTCCCCGTCACCACGTCAGTCTACTTCCTGTCTCAGCCTCCACAACACACTTCTTACGAGGCTTTCTAAGGAAGGAACATAGCAACACAAACACCATGGAAAGAGGAGACCAGTCGTACCGTTCCTTGCTGCTGAGGCTGCAGAAAGGGCCACACTGTCTTGTGGAAGGGCAGCGGATGACTATCGAAGACGTGTTTCAAAATGTGTTGTTAATGTTAACCATTGATGACATGTGTGCTTGCCAGCTCTTCGAAATGGTTCAGGTTGCACGGAAGGCCATCTCCGCGCAGTACACGGGTGACAACAAGATCTACATCATCAAGAATCTGACTCGTCTTGGCGTGTTGACCCTGGAGGTGGTGAGCAGGTATGTGACCTACGCGAACACCTCCATCACGTCTAAAATGGAGGGTGTTGTGTCCCTCGCTGTGTCCCTTGTGAGTTTTTGGAGGCCGGGCATGGACAAGATAGAAGAACCACAACTGACGGATTCTCTGAAGGTGTGGACGGTGATGACGATGCGGAGCTCCACCAGGTGTCCTAATCCTGGCCTGAGGCTGGAATTGTTACGTTTCATCGCCATGTTTGACCTGGATGACATGATGGACGAGGATATCGTCAGCAACGTCACCTTCGCGATTATGCAAAACACTGTGCATCTGACGGTGACTCGCCTCCTGCCGGTGGGTCGCACTGGGTTGGTGTGGCCTCTTAGGAAAGTACTTTACCACTTTTCCGGCTTATTGGGAGCTCTTCTAAGGAGAAGTTGTGACCATATTCAGCAGCTGGCGATCGGTAATGTTGAACGATCCGTGTCGTACCTGGTGGTGCTGATGGGACAAGCGGCGAAAAGAGTGTTGTGGCTGCGGCGGAATTGTCACCTCACGCCTCTGGGAACTGTGGATCAATTCATGAACATCCTGCACATCCTCCGCCTGCTGGTGGTGACGCCCCCGAACCATGAGGTGTTCGAGGAGCCGGGAATGTGTCGCATCGCGGCCACCGCCATCGCAGTCACTTGTCGGTGCATCGTGCAGACTCCAGACTCACCCGCGGCGAGGCAGAGCTTTGTCAAACTGGTGTGTGAGGTGAACGACTTCATGGCACTGTTGGTGTTCCAAGTGAAGGGCACTGTGGTGGAGGAGCTTCGCCGTTACCACGGTGGCTGTTTGTCCTACATCGCCGCCAAGATGAACCAGCTCGGGTGTTCCGCGGCGTCTGTTCCCGAGCCGCTGAAGGAGGTGAAGCAGCCTGCACCGGAGAGGTTCCTAGACGCACGGACGGGGCGGCTCATGGAGGCGCCGGTGAAGCTGCTGGTGTCTGGCCAAGTGGTGGACAGAGCGACGCTGCTGCTGCTCAAGCTGGCCACGGCTGTCGATCCTCAGACGGGTGTTCCCGTGCAGGACTTGTCCTTCGAGTCGCTGACGTCCCTGCAGGATGAGATACACACCTGGAAGCTGCAGCAACAACAGCTGCGCGAACACACCTAACGACGCGGCCTCAACACCATTCCTGCCGTGATGCTGGTGACGTGCGTGTGTGCGGCGTGGGTAACAGTGTGGTGACGTGATGTGTAATGCTGGTGAATGTGTGCCATTCCGAGGTGTTATCAATCTCTGTTGGTTTTGGTTTTGTGTTGTACAGTGTGTGGTGTGCTAATTATGGAGTACTTGATTTTATTTAGTTGTAAATATTTCTTGAATTTATTTCACAGTAAAAAAAATTCTGATGTCTTATGTAAATAGTTGTAAATATGTAAAATAAAAAGCGGGAATGTTGTGTTTTGTTTTAAGTGATATTTTTATCCTCGAAATATATATATAGCCAATGAATATTCAATAGTGAGTTATTATTTGCTGGGCTTCCAATCCTAATCGTGTCTACATTTTTGTCAAGAAGAAAAAAAATATTCCCAAGCTGCAGCGCTAAGGTCACGATTACCATCAAATATGTATAATAAAGACGAGCAAAAAACGGTAAGTAATGAACATGTATTAAATATATACAGAGAGAGACAGGTTCACCAACATACACCATCAAGTAATACAAATAATATAGAGATAACTTTCATATATGTTTTGTTGTTTAACTGATATTGGAAACGTAGAGAAGCAACAACAAAGCAAAGAAGTAGCGAAGTGTTATTTTGTTATTGACTTCCTTCCACTCGACATCAAAATGAGTCATAACTTGGTGGTGAAATTTTTCTCGCTTTAAAAGGCCGTCGATGCCACTTAAGACTTAGCTAATGGAAGAGAGTTTGGATAGGATGAAGTGTCCTACCGAGCAGTATACGTGAAAAGCGGCCATATCTCTCTCTCTCTCTCATCCATACACTCTTTCACCCACCTATCTTAAGGACACAAGGCTAGCTATACCGTGTTACTTTCAACTGTTAAAGACAATGAAGAAAACACACATTATGTCTTGAGTTATAAATGACGGCGATATGTTGGAGAGAGAGGAGTGGGGGTAACGCCAGCAGATTTATTGGGGAAGGAGGAGGGGAGGGAAGAGTGTGTAGTGTGGAGGGGGTGGAAAGTATGAGGGATGGTGTGGTGAAGTACTTGTTGTGGTGTGGTGTATAGTGTTAGGTTAGGTTATGTGATGATGTGGTGAGGTATGGTTTGGTTATGATGTGGTGAGGTGTGGTGCGGTGCCTGGCTTGGTGTGGTGAGGTTAAGTTAGGTTATGATGTGGTGAGGTGTGGTGCGGCGCCTGGCTTGGTGTGGTGAGGTTAAGTTAGGTTATGATGTGGTGAGGTGTGGTGCGGCGCCTGGCTTGGTGTGGTGAGGTTAAGTTAGGTTATGGTGTGGTGAGGTGTGGTAGGGTGCAGCGTGGCGTGGTACAGTATTGTGTCTGGAAGCTATAGCGAAACGGAAGGCGTAATGGACGGTCTGAAGGCGATTTACAGCTTTACCCGGAGAGAGAGAGAGAGAGAGAGAGAGAGAGAGAGAGAGAGAGAGAGAGAGAGAGAGAGAGAGAGAGAGAGAGAGAGTGTGTGTGTGTCAGGAGTTAGGTACGTGATGCCCTAACACCTGCTACTCCATTGTCCATTCTTCTTGTGTGTGTGTGTGTGTGTGTGTGTGTGTGTGTGTGTGTGTGTGTGTGTGTGTGTGTGTGTGTGTGTGTGTGTGTGTGTGTGTGTGTGTGTGTGTGTGTGTGTGTGTGTGTGTGTGTGTGTGCAAGTGCGTGTGCGTGTGTGTGTGTGTGTGTGCGTGCAAGTTCCAATAGAATAAATAAGCATAAATAAAGTAACTATGTGTGTGAAGATTTGGATCGAGGATGATATTCGAACTTCTAATATTTTAATAGAATATATAGTTTAGCATTGGCATGGAGGAGGATGTCATTAGTGTGTGGAGGCATTAGGCAGAACAAACAGTGGTGGGTGGAGGGGAGGGAGGGTGGGGAGGGAAGGCGGGTAGGCTGGTGCGCGGCTGGGTTGGGAGGCAGAGAGGGAGGGCGGGCGGCGACACCCTTCCCTCAGCCAGCCTGTGTTTGGGTGGCATTACGGGCTGACTTACCCTGTTGATGTTTGTCTTGCATTGTATTGTCACTCAGGTTTTTTTTTATATCTTTTATTTATTTACTATAACTAACTGCAATAGCTTAATTTCTCTTCACTAGTTTGATTTTTTAACTACGGTAATTTAATAGCCTAGTGTACTACTATCATATTATACTAGCTTATTTACTACTAATAACACCTTGTATTTCTCGTCTATAACTAACTGCAATTATTTCATTTCTCTTCGCTGTTGCATTTCTTATCGACAGTAATTGAATAGCCTAGTGTACTCTTAACCATACTATACTAGGCTAGCCTATCTTATTTACTACTAATAAAAAGCTTATGGATCACTTATTTTCAACGGGAACATGGAAACATATAATACCTGCTCTATTGCTATCTCTATGGTTATACTGAAATATTAAAATAATGGGGTTAAAGCAATATGGCCGATGCCGTGAACAACACCATCTGGCGGCAGCTACACAAGTTACGGTGCCTTATATGTAGTGACTCAGACTAGGCTACTTACTTCTTTATTGGTATACTACATTATTATTCTATTTCTTGCAAATTATTATACATGTTTTATGAGTGAATATACGAGATGAATGTAGAATTGATGTGAAATATATAACAGGGCATGATGTACGTTACTACTTCCGGGTTGCATGAAAGTGACACCGATGAAGAAAAATACTTACATATATCGCGCAAGGACAAAATAGCTGCGATAAATTAAACAACTAAAAAACTTACTTTAAAATATATAGATCAACAGTAATTCCAGATATGTACGTAAGAAATTATTGGAAATTAATGTTAATTGTAATGTGGGGGGGGGGAAATGTGAAATTATTGGAAAAACACTACTGCACAACCTTGCCGCGACCTCACACCAGCCCAGGCCAACCTCAGCCTTTCCGAGTGTACTACATGTGCTTGTGTGAGGCTGTCCAACCCTTGTTCCGATTTTATCCTCCATCATCTGCGTCCCTGGGTGTGCTGGGTGCCCTTAGGAGGCAGGACGGGACAGGCCGAGGACTAAGGAAGGAGTAGGAGCAAGGTATGTGCTGAGGAAGGTTGGTTTCGAGTGATAAAATCAAATGTTTGAGGGAGGCCCCGCGTCAGGGGAAGGAAGGGAGGCGCCATTGCAGCCCGGTGGCACAATGGTTATTATTATTTATGTATTGTAGTTCAGGTCATGTTACGGCTATTTTTTATACACCGTATGTTTAATTAGTTATATATTTCGTTTTAAATCTTAATAGTACTGGTGGTATAGCTATATATACAATATTTTAGATAGTTTTATATATTTTCGACGATAGTAATAATACCAACAGTGAAATTAAGCTACGTTTGTGTAACATTTTCTTACGGGGAGATGAACAAAAGAAAAGTTTGCATCCCATCCCTATTTCTTAACTACAGTAATTTAATGGACTCGTACTCACTCACCTGGTTGGCTACCCCAAATCATACTCAAGGCTCTATTCGTATACTTACCTAACTATACTAGGCTAACCCATCCTATTCATTACTTATTAAAATCCCAATGGTTCCCCTAGTTTTAAAGGGCCGCTTATATAACACATCTCCATGGCTGGCATCACAGGTGTCTTTAAACCATGCACCGTGCCCGGTCTGACGCCATATCGGGCACATGGCGGCCGTCTTGGCCGTATTGGTATTGGTATTGGTATACATTTACTATTTTATTTGTTACAAATTATCATATATATTTAATTAATGAATATCTAATATATAAATGTGAAATTCTGTGTGTCGGTCTGTCTGTCTGTATGTTAGCTATAGAACCTATCTAAATATGGTCGGATCGAGCTGAAACTTGCTGAGTGGGCCTCCCTTTCTGTCTTCCAGGGGGTTATTTTCTTATTTTATTTTTGTTTCCCGGGGAACGACGGGTTGCATATTTCCAAAATCTTCAACACACTGCCATACACTCCGCCCTCGCGTGTGCGCGGCGTGGGTAACTGTGTGTGACGTGTGTGTGTGTGTGTGTGTGTGTGTGTGTGTGCGCGTGCGTGTGCGCGTGCTTCCAAAGTGATATTAGTAATTCACAGCTATTTTTCGTTTTAGTGCCAGAAGTTGTTTTACTGATTTAAGGATATCTACCAAAAGTATAAAATTATTGTCAATGTGTGTTAATTGTGTGCAAGACATTATGTATATATTGTATATAATATAGATTTTATTACTTTTGAATAAAATAAGAAAGAGTTTGTTGTCTTTTTAACTATTCCATAATAACGTGATAATTTTAATGATGACAAGTGAATGACTAAACAAGGAGAGTGAGTGAGTAAGTTGGTAACACACTCGTACATACTAATCACCTGTTTGACCTAAACACTCACCACCAAGGGACTAACTACTACACTAAAAAGAATATATTTATCTAGTATAGTAATCAAACAAACATGATTTACTGAGCGAGTTAATTACGACTGTATAAAAAAAATAAATCGACTACGCGTCAACTTTATTAACTAGCAAAATGACAAACTATCGATTAAGCTCAATAAATATCTAACGCATTCACTCACTAACTACATAAGTATCATAATTGCTTCTTAATGATAACTATTTAAATATAGTGTAATTATCCTGCCATTTAAAGAGTATCATGAGGTGGTGATGTTTTTTTGGTGGGGTGGGTGGGGGAGCCAAGGTCTCATTGAACACTCGTAACTAAGAAAGTGGAAGAGGAAGGAAGAAATCACGAACAAGAAGAATGGAGATAATATGTAGGTCAACTGTGTGTGTGTGTGTGTGTGTGTGTGTGTGTGTGTGTGTGTGTGTGTGTACTTCCTACATCACGCAACACGGCGACGATACACACACGAGAATAAAAGGAAGAGTATTTATGGGGAAGAGATATCTGACATCCTACCAAGCAGCTCACAAACTTCCCTTGCTATTCCTCTTTTTATCTATTTCTTTCTTGACTTATCTTTACGTTAATGAGACTCGTTATGTTTATCCACTCTCTCTCTCTCTCTGTCTCTGTCTCTGTCTCTGTCTCTGTCTCTGTCTCTCTCTCTCTCTCTCTCTCTCTCTCTCTCTCTCTCTCTCTCTCTCTCTCTCTCTCTCTCTCTCTCTCTCTCTCTCTCTCTCTCTCTCTCTCTCTCTCTCTCTCTCTCTCTCTCTCTCTCTCTCTCTCTCTCTCTCTCTCTCTCTCTCTCTCTCTCTCTCTCTCTCTCTCACACATTTACTTAGACAATTTCATTAACACGAAAAAAGGATCCTGAATCGATTCCTGATACAGCCCTTGTGTGTGTGGCTGTTGTGTTCCCTGCTTCCACCTGCCTTACCTCCCTCCACCTGTCTTCACTCCCACCACCACCCTGGGCTTCACTTTCCTCGCCACATTCTTGCTCCACACGCCACATGGATTCACTGCCTTCACCTGCTTCCACTTACCTACACTTGACTCTTCCTCCACCTCCACCTCCTCTACTTCCTCCCACACGTGCAGTCTCAGTACTTACCTGTCGAGGGAGAAAGAAGGAAGGTTAGCACATATGCGGTGTTGGAATCATATTGTGAGTAAATATATTATAGTTATTAATAGATAAAATAATAGGGCGTGACTATACTATTGGAAACTGTAACTTTATTTTCTTACATTTAAAGGAGATATAATGAGATTTACTATATATATAAGAAAAAATAAATGATAAAGAATAGAGATGATTAAGAATCTATTAATTACTGCATTGATAAAAAGCAAAAAAAGAAAAAAGTAAGCATAATAGTTAGGTTACATCACGCCTATTAACACTATACAAAGGCTGAGTCACAAGTGTAAGGGAAGGAAGTATGCGAGGAGCGTCACGTTATTGAAAGGATACACGGATTGCATGACGGTAGTGTTTGGAAAAGCCTCACGCGATGCAGTGTAACAGTGACTGAGGACATGACACTAAACCCAATACAGATAGAGAGAGAGGCCTTTATCATTCTCTCTTTCTCTCTCTCTCTTTTTATTCTCACTCATTCATACATACATACATAAGAGAGGCAATAAAAGGACCAATAAACCTTTTCCCTCAATTTATGTCGATGGTTAACAACAAACATATTTTACGGAATAGCATTGTAACAAAAGTGATAAGGAGGTAAGAGAGGACAGGGAGGAGAGGGATGGAGGAGGAGGTAGGAGAGGAGCGAGGGAGGTAAAACAAAGGTAAAAATACGCCTAAAATTCATAGTAACACAGTCTTTTGTCAACTTCAGAGTGTATAAAAATGAAAGACACGGATTCAACACACACACACACACTGACAAACACACACACACACACACACACTGACAACACACACACACACACACACACACACACACACACACACACACACACACACACACACACACACACACACACACACACACTGACAAACACACAGCTTCTTCTTTTTTAATAAAGCTCATTAAGGCAGGACGAAAAATAAATCATAAAAATGGATCAGAAGAAATTATCTCTCTAAGTCCGCTGAGATCCAATTAACGAGGTTCAAATGTTGATAGAATACACAGAAGAGGCGAGGAAGAGGAGGTAGAGGAGGAGGAGGAGGTAGAGGAAGAGGAGGAGGTAAACTTTCACGACTGTTTCATATTCTGTTTGCTGCAAATAGTACACAAGTTTCAATCTCGATTTCACAGTTATAGGGAAATAAATATTAATATTATTACTATTATTGTTGTTATTATTATTATTATTATTATTATTATAATCAGGGAATGGTAAGTGAAGGGAAGGAATGATAAAAAAAGAGAAGGGGAAAAAAAGGAAGAGAAAATAAAGAAAAGAGCATTAATGAGGAAAGATTGCATACTAAACAATAGCAAACAGAATGAATCAGAAGGAAATAGAGAAAAAAGAAAGAAGACTAAAAGAAAAGGAAAGGAAGGGAATGGCAACAGTCTTGTCTGGGAAAAAAAAAAGTAATAAGGAAAGAGTCAATAAAAGAATTTGCTGAGGAAGAAAGGAAAGTGAAGGGAAATTACACAGAAAATTCAGCAAAAACAAAGGAAAAAAGAAACCGAACGATACGAAAAGAGAGAGAGAGAGAATCTTCTATTTTGCTTCACATTTTTTCTCTCCACCACCACCACCACCACCACCTGTTTTTGTCTTAATAATGAAGCCTGTGTCCTTGAGTGTCCTTGGTTGTCCGTTGCTACACAGACTCAACCAACGTTCTCACTGACCCCTCTTTTTCCCCTCTCCCAAATCCACCTCTCTTTCCTCTCTCCCTCTCCCCCAAAACATTCCCATACCTCCTACCTCCCACTTTCGACCCAGATTCCTCACTTGCTTCTTCCATCTTCCCTCTCTTCCCCTCCCTTCCCCAATTCCCCTTTCTTGTCCCATTCAATTCCCCTCTTTTCCCCTTACTACGTCCTTCCAGTCTCCTAACACCATTCTTCCCCCAAAAATCTCTTCCTTTCCTCCAGATTCCTCACACACTCCTACCATCGTTATCCCTTCCCTTATCCCCCTCCCTTCATCCCCCTCCCTTCCCTCCTCCCCTCTCTTCCCTTAACTCCTAAACTCCTACGCTGCTTTTTCTCCCTCAGTGGTATCGAAACCCTTCCAATATGTGGTGGAAGTTGTGGCATCAATAGAAAAGTGTGGTATAGTAGTAGTAGTAGTAGTAGTAGTACTTTATCCCTTTTATATTCTATCCTCTTTCTCTTCTTTTCTACTCTTCCTCCTTCTCCTCCTCCTCTTTCTCCTCCTCTTGGCACAGTCTCCCAAGTGTCAATACCCAGTATAATTTGATAACTGAGTTGGCCTTTGAGGTGGGCGGAGTGAGGGCCAAAACCAACCTCTCCTCCCCTTTGAACGAGAGAGAGAGAGAGAGAGAGAGAGAGAGAGAGAGAGAGAGAGAGAGAGAGAGAGAGAGAGAGAGAGAGAGAGAGAGAGAGAGAGAGAGAGAGAGAGAGAGAGAGAGAGAGAGAGAGAGAGAGAGAGAGAGAGAGAGAGAGAGAGTAGAGAGTAGAGGTTATAGATGAAAATAGATGACTAGATGACGAGAGAGAAAAGTAGGATGAGAATGATGAGGAGAGGGAAGAGGAGTACAAAGAGGAAGAAGAGGAGGAAGAGGAAGAGGAGACGTGAGGTTTAGACCATCCACCCACCACAAAGAGACAAGATCGTCCTATACAAACATTAATCATACGTCTGTAACGACTTCCCTTCAATGGCCGCTCGAGGATACAAGAAAAATAGTCACTACCTAAACCATTTCCACATTTCATCCCCATAATACCAAGATCAGATTGAAAATATAAACAAGATCAAGAGAATTAAAAATAAGGTGGTGTATTTGCAAGGAAAGTAGCAATGGAAGGAAGGAAGGGAGGGTGAGAGGAAGAGTAGCTGGTCAATATGGTGGTGATATATATGATGTGTCTTGATGAAGGGAGAGAATATATTAGTTAGGCTTACTAGGCACCTGAACACGAGTCAGTCCTCACCTACTACACTACTTACTTAACTACCATGACTGAGCAAAGACTACTAACTAACCACCTCAGTAAATAAATGAATTCATATATAATGTTAATATATGAATGAAGTGAATGATGAAATGGAATACGAAAATAATGACTAGAAAGAATGAATAAGGAATAAGAGAACTAAGAAATGTATTAATGATGAATAGGATTAAATGCAAATGTAAAGGTAAATACTTAAATAAATATATAAAGATAAATAAACTAAGGTAAATAGATCAATTAATGAATAAGAAGAATAACGATATAAATGCAAGACTAAACATTTGATAAAGTGTGTACAAGTTTACATAATTTACTCATGACATCACCCACACAGGAGGAGGAGGAGAAGGAGAAAAAAAAGGCTGGTATACCTTCTCTTTCCTCCATTCTCTCCACATGTGGCTAATCGCTGGAAGCTGTTTCCCCTACCAGAACAAAACACAGGAAAGGAAACCATGAAAACCCTTTACCCACGAACCACAAAGACTATTTTTTTTCTCTAGCACCTCAAGCCTTATGCTGTGTCGTGTTGGGATAGGATGGGGAGTGTGTGTGTGTGTGTGTGTGTGTGTGTGTGTGTGTGTGTGTGTGTGTGTGTGTGTGTGTGTGTGTGTGTGTGTGTATGTGTGTGTGTGTGTGTGTCCCCTATCCCTTGTTTACACGCAGCTTGAGTGTGGATTAAGCAAGGCAGAGTACTAGGCAGGACAGTGAGAGAGGGAGGATGGAACAGGAAATAACAAGACAGAACAACAAAACAACATCACACAGCACGGACACAAAGGATACAGAACACCAAGATAAACCATCATAGCAGCATAACATCACAACAGAACACCACAATAAGGAAGGTGATGAAAGAGGAAGAAACTAACGATTGAAAATTAGGGAAGAAAAGGACAAAGGGATGTAAGGTATTAGTGAGATGTAAGGATCGTGTGTGTGTGTGTGTGTGTGTGTGTGTGTGTGTGTGTGTGTGTGTCAGTTACCAGGTATAAGGGATTAGCGTTAAAGAAGGTATGCAGGTGAAGGGTAAGTCAGGTGAGAGGTGAAGTTAATAGAGTTTTATCGCTCTCAGGTAAATGGTGAAGCCGCCATTAACAACTTGTAAGAGGATTAAATGGAGAGGAATTAAAATGAAATAAAAAACTTAATGAACGAGGCTGAAGGAAAAGCTGCAAGATAATATGACATGAAAAGTTTGCAAAGGTGAGAAAGTAATTACAGCAAATTTATAAGTTTTACCGTCGTGAGCGAGAGAGAAAAAAAAGAGGAAAAAACCTTTCTAAACACATACACCTCACGGCAACACAACACAGGCAACAAATTACAACACTGAATCAATCTAAAAGAGAAAATGACTCGTGATTGCAAGAATAAAAACATAAACTGCTCAGTGGCCTTGCCTGGAAATCTATACACAGACACACAAACAGACAAACAGACACATAAACAAACAAAACAACAGACAAACATATCTAAAAACATATACATTCATTCTTTCAGTAAGGTTATTATACTAACTTAACAGATTAGGACTCATAGTAAATTATTCTAGTTAGACAAACATAGATGGAATGAAAAAAAAAATAGGTAGGAATGGTTTACAAATAGGATAGCGTATGTGTGAACCAGAATTACCATGCAAATAGTAAGTGTAAATACGGTATAAAGCTTGATCAAGAGGATTGGATAAATATATGTATGAGGATGACAAAACCGGAGCTGCCTTGTATAAAATAACTAACCTTTTATAGTCTCTTAATATTCTTATGCTAAATAAATCCTACATACATATACCAAACTCATATGTAAGATTATAAGGAACATATAAAAGGATTCCGATACCAACTCACTATGTCATAAAAACGTAAGAAAACAAGGAGGGTGTAAGAAGCTAGTTGACCTACACAAGGCAGCTCCTGTGCACCTAACACCTGTCATCACATATCATCACCTCACATTATCACTCAGGTCACCCTCCACGTAGCCGGCAGTCAGGTGAAGATCATTAACTCTCTCCTCACCTGCTGTAACTAATCCTCCACCCACACCTTCCCCTCTGAGACTCGTCTTACCTCACCTCACCTCACCTCACCCAACTACTTAAATTCACTTGGGTAAGCAAATGTCTGCCTTATGTCGTTCTCTTCTGCTTTGTACTTACTTTTCTAATGTATAATAAACGATTTCCTCCTTTACTCGTCCTCATTTTCTCCCTCATTTAAAAGATAACAAATTACCTTTTCTTCCTCATTTCCTCCTAACTATTATTTCCCTCATGAAACAGCGATGATGAAATTAATATAAGAAGGTTAGACATACCAAAGTGAAGGTTATATAATTTTATGAGAATGTTATATAAATGTGTGGATGAGAAAGAGACAGTATTGTATAAACAGCTGTCTTGCGTGTGTCATTTGTCTTTTTTCTTTTATATAGACGCCTGATGTTCTTATGTTTATCATAGATATCTACTGCGCACATCCATTTTCTTTGTACACAGACACTCCTCCCTCCTTCCCTCCTTTCTCCTTCCTTCTCCCTCCCTTCTTCCCTTCTCCCTCCTTCCCCTCCTTCCTTCCCTCCCGGCTAAGTATATGGAGAGATTGATGACTTGAAGCAATGTTTTCCACCAGTCTTCATTCACACAAATGTTACCTTGATGGATGTAGTGTACGTGCTTTGCTTTCCTCGCCACTAAAAGCTATTGTAATCTTCATATGTAATTTTTAAAAACACATAAATAATAGGTTTCAGTTACGTAAGGTAGAGTTTTGTGATTTCTTATACTATTTAACTTTCATATCTATAGCTGTTTTTACTCTTTTCTACTCTTTACTCTCTTCCCATACTCTCTTCCTCTCTATCACCCCGCCGCCCCTCATACCCTCGCCCCTCAGCCACCCTCCACCCCCCACACACAGTTTCCATTGCCTGCCTCGAGAGCGTGGTGTGCCGGAGCCTCTAATTTTTCCATCACCTCAGCGTTGAGTGTGAAAGGATGCATTAGTGGGCCTTGATTGGGCATTAAATGTTGTACCTTCTCTTAATTGTCTGAGTTTAAATGAAAAGGTTACCGCTCTACTCTTATTTTTATCTCTTTCTCTCTTTTTTTTCTTTCTCTTATCATTATCATCATCATTTTCATACCGGACACTCACCATCATAAAACATCATCACTCATCCTTCTCTCATGAATAAATCTGAGTAATAACCCATTTTTATGATTTTTTGTTTTTTAAGTAAGACAATTAGTCACTTTCTGAGGCAACAAGAGTCATTATTCATCTCTCTCTCTCTCTCTCTCTCTCTCTCTCTCTCTCTCTCTCTCTCTCTCTCTCTCTCTCTCTCTCTCTCTCTCTCTCTCTCTCTCTCTCTCTCTCTCTCTCTCTCTCTCTCTCTCTCTCTCTCTCTCTCTCTCTCTCTCTCTCTCTCTCACAAAAGCAATATATTTTTTCCCACCTCTCTCACTCTCTCTCTCCTTCTGACTGTGATTGATTACATTATTGCTGTTTTGTTGACTTAGAGCGAGTGGAACTGCAAACAAACTCACTTACTCACTCACTTACTCACTCACTCACTCACTCACTCACTCACTCACTCACTCACTCACTCCTCCTCCTCCTTCTCCAAGACTCTATTGTTGTTGCTACATCGTCTAACTATAATTAATCATTCAATCAATTCTCCTTTACCTCCTCTTTTTATTTATTTTTCGTCTTCCCACTATTCTCAGGGCAGTCAACACCATCCAAAAATTCTCCTCCACTTGCATGTATCTGTTCCACCTCATCTTCCTCCACCTACCTCATTGTCTCCACCAACTCTATCATATTACTCCACCTCACTCTCTATCTCCCTCTTAATGTCCTTTTTGTATGTAAATTCGGTGTCTCTTTCTCATCTGGAAGGACAAGGTGGCGGTGCGTGTGTCTGTGTGTATGTGTGATGATGTAATAGTACTGTAATCCTTCCCTGTAATAATATTTCCATCATGTTTTCCCTTTGTCAGACCCTTCATATAGTTTCCCATTCTTAGATACAGCAAGAGGGAAGAAAATGGGGGAAGGGAAGGAAGGAGAATCACAAGGGAAAGGAGGACAGTGACGATCTATTCTTATGATGTAGGTTAGCTGTCTCGCCCTTCCTTCCATCCCACGTCCTTGGCACTCTCCTCTCACACTCAACTCACAAGGGCAAGGGGGAGATAGTGGAGGTCGTAAAGAAGAGGGAGAGATTGTAAAGGAGAGATAGGAAGAAATGGAGAGTGTAAGGGAAGGAGTTACAGTCATTAGAAAAGGGAGAGAGAGGGAGAGAAGGATGTCTTTAGGAAGTGATAGAGATATAGAAGGAAAGAGGGAATGAGATGATAATGTGATGAATAGAGGAGAAAGAGGAGGAGGAAAAGGATGCGTATGATGATAAAGACGAGGAGATAAATGATAATGATGAGGAGAAAGAAAAAAAAAAAGGGCCACAAAAAATAGAAGGTACTCATGATAAACTACGATGAGGAAAGATTATGGAGGAGGAGGAGGAAGAGGAGGAGGAGGAGAAGGAGGAGGAGGAGGAGGGGGCTGGGTGGTTTATTTGTATTCTGGAGATGGAAGTTGTTTTGTGTCGGCGCCTCTTCCTTGGTTTATGTTCTTATTCATTTTTAGTGTTTTTATATAATATGGTAGAAGAGTGGATAAGGGTTCCAGAGAGCGATGACAAGGAGGGTGAAGAGAGGAGGAGGAGGAGGAAGGAAGGAAGGAAGGGAGAGGCCGGGAATGAGCTACGAGGAGACGGCTGTAAATGGCTAACAAGACACCATAACAAAACTTTTACGTCTATCAATGATCTTGTTATTATTTGACTAGGATTAAATTAAGAAAAAAATATCTCGGTAGGATTAAAAATAAAGACAAAAATAATAATAATAAAGTTAGCGTTACAAAAGAAGAAAAAAAAAAGTGAGTGTTGTCATAGATTTTCTTTTTGAGGGAATTAAAGTTACCGAGAGACTCAACAAATTAGTTCAAAATGTTGTTGCGTTCGCCCTTTGGTGGCTGTTCACGTACTCGACGCCTGCTTCTGAGGGTCACCTGGAGGGCGTGTTTATGGAGTTACGAGAAAACTTTTAGGGAGGAACAATAAGGAGGAAGGG